>JAVQJD010037549.1:0-38000 GCA_036023655.1 Nannoperca australis | reverse complement strand
AAGATCATTGGTTCTTAGATTTAATGCTCTTTTGATTCTGCCATTGGCAGCAATGTACTTGCTTATAGCACTTGTGATTCATCACCAGCCCTTACAAGTCTGATGAGACATCTTGTTGTATCCGATCATGGTTCTATGTACTTTATGTAAACCTCTAATTCGGAAGTTGCTTTGGATAAAAGCGTCTGCTAAATGCCTAAATGTAATGTAAACTTCAAACAGGAAAGTCAAAGAAACTCCCCTCCCACATAATGACTCACCCTGATAGTATGGATCAGGTTCACTTGTTAGGCCAGACTTTCTAAGATTTGTCAGGCTTACATTGTTTCACTGGTCCCCAGAAACTGACAACATTCCACAGCAGAAAGTATTGGACATTACAAGCCCACAAATCTGAGACTGAATGACCTCTGGGAACAACCAGGTGACTGTCCTGTTTAAAAGAAAAGTCCATTGTGCAAATCATCAGTTTTAGTTTTGCCCCTCATTCAGGCACACTCCAATATTATCTGATCATTCATTCAAGTCTTATTTTACTTGTGTCCTTCTGCGTGAGCTATTTTAAATACTCATATGCCAAAGTTCACGAGGAAGTCAAAGACTTTCTAATTTTAAGAGCCACTCAAGCATCTCAGACGTCCCCCCACCATTCTAAACATGTCAGTACTTGTTGAAAGATGCTTGACTGGAGTCCCGTTCAGTAATGGCAGATGAGAGCAACAGGCTATAACCAACACATCCTCTACTTTGGATGATATCAAAGTTAAACCTCTACCAACATTAGATTAACAGAAAACACCACAGTCAGTGACTCTCATTACATGGAAATAGGATAGCGAGTCACTTTATGAATGAATGCTTTCACACCAAACATTATATGGCATCTGTGTCAGTTAAGGGACAGCGTTGATCCCTCTTTTACTGAATAACACAAGTCTGAGGGAGATGGCAGAAATGCAGGCCTCTTGGCAAAAATGTTCCTGCCTAACTAGTTTCCAGCAGTGGATGAATGCACTTTAAGCCATTGTCCTTTTGTAGTGTTTTGGTGGTAGTAGGGATACGCACACTGATGAGGGAAACTGGGTTTTCAAAAGGGTCAACGACCGAGAGTACTCCACTTGATGGGGTGAGTTTGTTGGAAGCAAAACAAAGTAGTTGAAGAGGAGAAGCTGTAGGGATAAGGTAACAAATGAAGGCACTGAAAGTTTCCATGCTAGAAAATATATCAGAGTGTATACAGAGCATATAGTGTAGAATAATATGGCTATATTGTCACTTTTATAGTCTTCAAATGGAAGAAAAACTGATATCTATCTTGCATCCACTCAAAGTGTGTCCACATGAAAGGAATTCAGATAATAAAACTACTTTGCTACGTTGTTTTTTTTTTAAGCCCATACCAATATTCAGTTTTTACCCACCCATATCAGACATGGATGTTTACAGACATACATTACAGCAGATATTAAGGAAACAGTGGCTTTGGTTATGCTTTTGATCATCCTATTCTGTTACAAATTGTACAATTGAGAAACACACACCAAGAAAATGGTAAACATGGAAATACCAGTCTGTTAATTATCAAATTATACTGGACAAATACCAGTATTCATTTCTAAAGCTGGCATCAGGGGAGACAGCTCATCTGCCACTCAATCGCATTTTCTTTATATTTAACAAACACACGCCTGTTTATACACACACACTGTACACGACTAGGTTAATCCGTCTCACAGGCTGCAAGCTGTCTGCAATAAGCAGGTCAAATACGAGAGGTCTCTGTGTGACAGATGGGCCGTGCAGATAACTAGCAGTGCAGACAACAATGGCTCAAGCCGGGCATCCTGATGCTACAATGTAACACCGTTTAGTTTGGCTAACGTTACAATCTCCTCATAATACGAGGTTAAATGAACCAATTTTCTCAATTTGGAGGTTCGTGTTTGGTTATTAAGTGATGACCTGTGCCGTTTCTGTCACCGTCTCTGGCACATCGTATGGCACGTTGCCGAGCCTCATGAGGCTAACCTTACGTTAGGGCTTAAGGGGCTCGCGATACCTAGTATGGAGTCCATTTAGCCTCACGTTAGATACGACAAGGGGCGAGCTGGTTAATGTTAAATTACTTAACGTCACTGGAGCAGACATGGTAAACCAAGGTTAGATGTAAAATCCCATTATGCTAAGGGTCCTCTTGAACCCAATGTCAATGTAAAGTTAACCGGCTAACGTGAACTTATGCCACTAAAATTCGCAATAATGTGTTCTAACTTTTACCAGTCACAATTATGTTAACGACGTCGTGTGCGCTAATGTTACAATGCAGTTATTGTTTTCCTGATAATACACGCGCGGCATTAGTGACAGTTAGTTCATTGTTGGCGATGTAGCTAGCACTAGCTCGCTAGCCAGGCTCGCGAGAACGAAATCTCACTTACCCTGAATGTTGTGTTACGCTGACTCATATCTCAAAAAAATAAAGTCGTCGACTAAACTGCAGCCAGCCGTTGGGTTCTTTAATGCCTTTGTGTATCCCTGTATCACTACAAGCGCTCTCCCCTCCTCAGAGGACTGGACAGCACAGCTATGACATTCAGAAATGTGTGACAGGAGGCAGGAGGCTGTTTTGGTACAGCGGCCAGCGGTGTCGTCCTGCCAGCAGCCAGGAGAGGGCAGCACTGCGCCAATCTGACTGACCTACTGCATTTTCTAGCACTCATTCACAATATCAGCGGTATCACTGGAGTTTCAAACGTGTTTTTCTTTAGCGACATAAAGGCATCTCTGTGGCCGTATGTTTTTCAGTCGACTAACAGCGCTCTACGCTTTTATTTTGAAGGCATGTTATATTTAGATTTTATGATGAAACCGCTTTTAAATCTATTTTCTGTTTCAGCATCATAGTGGGAAAAAACACCGAAACAAACGGTTTCAAACAAAACTTTATTTTTTCCTAAAAATACTCTTCTTAAAACATGGATGTAGCGAGCCCTCTAGTGGTCGGATGCGTGCAGCGTACATTATTGGAGCGTACCACTATGCTATGATGGGGGGAATCGATCAATACACTTAATGTCTTTTACGTTATACTAAACTATAGATACAATATAAAGTTTTGCCCTTTTAAATTATATTTCAATACTCAATGTCACTACCCAATCAGTAGATATATTTACGATTTTCTGATACTGCCACAGTTGAGTCACCCATGAACATAGCTATAATGGTAGGGGCTAAAGGTTTCTATTTCTTCTTTCTATCAAGCTAGCGGCAGCCATGAGGTACGGTAGACGTTTGACATCTAAATATGTGATTTTACTCCAAACAAGCAATTTACACGATTGTTGGCTTTGTTATTTAAGAGGAAACACTCGGACTGTGTTCGCCATTGAGTAAAATCGCCTATTTCTACCAATATGCACGCAGCTAAGGCCTATATTGCAGAGCTAACGTTGGCCTAGCTAAGTTAAGACATGTCACAACATGTCACACAGGTCTTTATTGGCGAATCAGCTGGCAACAATGCAGTCGTTTAGTGTTTGTCAATGCTAGTCTATCAACCTGATCAATAATATCAGTTGAATTAAACAAACCAGCTATAATAACAAAGAAAATATCAAAAGGAAACACTGGTTAGACGCTATCTTCCTTCATCTCATTAACTTTTACGATTAATAATCGGTACTCATACTTTCCAGTTGGCTAAAGGGCTACGTTAGTATTTATATAGTATACCGTAGACGTTTTCATTTTGTTTATCCATTTTACGCATGCTAATTAAAGGCAACCCCGATTACATGCCATGGGAACTCTCTCCCAAGTTAAAATACGGCACACCTGTGAATCAGCAATTAGTCTGCCACCTCCTATCAAACCTGATGAACGATTCCCTCGCAGCTGTCAAAACGTTGCATCGTTGTATTATATCAACCACAAACATGCGTTAAACCAGAGAGCCTGTTAGTTCGTTCTTGTGCCTGTGTGTATTACAAAATAAAAAAAACTCACTGTATTACAAAATAGCATGAAGTAGTTGAGCACAACAACTGCAAAGGTCAGGCGTCTCCTTTTTAATAAGCTATCACATGTACCTGACAGTACTTGGATATTAATGACCTCTTAGACAGGTATTGTTAATTAAATGTCAGGTGTTTGTTCTGGTTCTGTCACATCGGTATCAGGTAATGACAAAGACATAGTTCATGGTAATACAACAAAGATTTATGGTGGTAGTGTGCTTTTAATTAGGATTGACGAGAATACTTTTGTTTGTGCTTTTATATGGAAAATATACCTAAAGTATTCTTTCACTGTGGATTGATAGTCGGTACAAGATCAAATAGAAGTCAATGCTGAGAGGTGTGTGTTTTATGCAAGGAGTTGACCCCCCCCCCCCCCCCTCCTTATTTATTTTTTTACAGAGTAATTATTCATAGGGAATCTTAAAGCACTACATGTATCTCACATCATGCAAAACTAACATGTTGTTGTTGTTGTTTCTTCAGCATGCTCAGGCTCCAGAAGCGCTTGGCGTCCAGCGTCTTGCGCTGTGGCAAGAAGAAAGTGTGGCTGGATCCAAATGAAACCAATGAGATTGCCAACGCAAACTCCCGTGAGTTGTTTACTTTGCATCGGAGAGTTCTTTCTGTCGATTTGCGTGGTCTGGTCCCCGTAGGCCATCATCTTTATTGCATTGTATTTGTACAACAGGCCAGCAGATTCGAAAACTGGTGAAGGATGGACTGATCATCAGAAAACCTGTGACGGTTCATTCCCGCGCTCGCTGCCGCAAGAACACCTTGGCACGCCGCAAGGGACGTCACATGGGTTATGGTGGGTAATTGAATTACAAGCAACTTTGTGTCTGCAGATTTTGAGGAATTGTTAATTGGATCTTGCAAATTGCAGTTGTTTTGCAACACGAGTTGACACACAGACTTATTTTTTTATTTCATTAACCTTTTTCCTCCTGCCCAGGTAAGAGAAAGGGTACAGCTAATGCTCGTATGCCAGAGAAGTTGTCATGGATGCGGCGCATGAGAATCCTGCGTCGTCTTCTTCGTCGCTACAGGGAGTCCAAGAAAATTGACAGGCACATGTAAGTGTGAATTTCTACGCACATGGCTGGTAAATACGCCAGTGTAGTTTAAAAAAATTCCGATTTCAGGAAGAGGCATCTTGCTTTGAGATGCTCTGAGGTATTTTCTCTTTCCACAGGTACCACAGTCTCTATCTGAGGGCCAAGGGTAATGTCTTCAAAAACAAACGCATCCTGATGGAGCACATCCACAAGCTGAAGGCAGATAAGGCTCGCAAGAAGCTTCTAGCGTAAGTTGCTCTCTTTTTTTTTTTTTTTTGGGGGGGGTGAGGGAATTTTATTCCTTTTTTTGTTTTAGATAATTTTAGCTTAATAACCCATATTTTTTTTTCTTTTGGTCTTTCTGGAAGAGTTCATACATATTGACATTTTCCATTTGTTCCCTGTGTTACTGCCAAAATTTAATTTCTTCTGTCTCCACCTCTCTTTACCCGTCCAGTGACCAGGCTGAGGCTCGCCGCTCAAAGACAAAGGAGGCCCGCAAACGCAGAGAAGAACGTCTCCTGGCCAAGAAAGAAGAGATCATGAAGAACTTGTCAAAGGAGGAGGAAACTGCAAAGAAGTGAATCTAAACCAAAAGTTTTTCCTTTTTTCAAATTCTTCTTTTTCTTGTTAATAAATTTGGAAATAAATGACTATCATTGTTTGGTGATGATTATTGTCTCCCTGATGTCGGCTATAGTCTTGGTGACGAAAATGACACAAGGTTCAGGAGCACTGTTGTGGTTGTCGGTCCTGTAGTGCAGTGATCTCGCCTCAAAGCAGCAAGTTGCTCTGTTTTTAGATAAAAGGTTAGAACAATGATCTTGTTTATATGGCTCAGAAATGCAGAAATTTGGGCTTTGTGTTCTCAACAGTCCAACAGGTGGCAGCAGAGCACCAGCAACACATTCTACCATGACATCAAGTTCACATTCATTTGTCATTCAGATGTTTAAACGTCAAGATATCTACTGATTTATTGATGTAATAAGATTTTATGCCACTCAACCCGGAGCCTTCATCAGCGTTAACAGTATTCCATCACATTTTAGTTTCTGGGGAGCAAAATAGTGATCAAATACAATATAAAACAAATAACTAATAGTGATTTATCTCATAGGTTTGCGGTTGTTCGATTTAGACTATTGATTATTGTCCAGCCTCAGGAAAACCTTAGTTGTTTATCTTGCTCTATATTAAGTGTCTTTGTGTATTACTACAGCAGAAAATAATAGCTGGGTTGCATCTTTCATGAGGCACTTTCAAAAAACATCCGTGTATATATATATATTTATATATATATATAATGGTTGCTCCTTTGCTGAGGGAAGGAGGTTTGAAGTTTATTTTTACTCGTTTTATTTTGGATGTGAAGTTTCTACCTGTCAGCCATTATTTTAATTCAACATCCAGCCTTCAAAGCGGGGACGAGCCCGTTTGGGCCCTATGAATGCCAGTAGTGGAGCCCTGAGTGTCCCGGTCGGCCGACAGGCAGGGGTGGTCACTGCACAGAAGCTCTTCACCATGATCATTACCTGCTATTGGTTGTTTCTTTCTGCAGATGATTGAGCACTGCTAGCATCTGCTCATTGCTTTCAAGGCATGATGTCTTGCAAAACTGTCCAAATGTCTTCTTCAAATGCCTCAACGTCCATTCTCGGTCTTCCTTTGTATGTGTGTGCGGTTTTCTGTGTACTTGATAGTCTTTAGTGATTCATTTCTTCCATGACTTATCAATTTATCCACTTAACTGTGTGAGCAATCATTTGGTATTTGTCACTTTGAATCCAGCTTGTGTTGATTGCAGTTAACATTGGTGCAAAACCTCAGAGAGGCGAAGAATCACAACAAACTGACTTTTCAGTCACGGACAATTTGCTTGTTGTCGCTGAGAGTCCCATGCTGACATACAGATGAACCCAAACAATTATGATTATCTGCCCAAGTTTGATTAATAAATAATTGAGCTATTAATAAATGATTTTCTTTATAAATTATTTTTACTTTATGACTTTGATTTTCCTGAAGGCGAGCAACAAAGCCGCAGCAGCCCAAACTATAATCAGACTACATCACGCCTTCAGACAAACACTGGCCATGCTCCAACTTACAACCACTGTCAGCCACATCAAACCTGCGTGCTGCTGACGCTCCCAGTCATCCCGTCATTTTCACTTCTTGCTCAGGCCTTGAAGGATTCCTTCTGTTATGCTCCCTGGAGAAGGTGTGACTGAAGTGTTTGCAGATGCAGCTGTCACTAACCAGGACAGACGGGCTGCTGCGTACGTCTGTCTGTGGATATAAGAAAGAGAATTGGGGGCATTCAGAAACTCACATGTGAATGGTACTGGCGTTTTAATAATGGTGTTGCAAATTTAAATGACTTTGTTTGCTTATGACATATAATAATTTGTGGATCATGCACCATCATGCATAAACAATAGGACACCCAAGCTTTAGAGGCTGGTAGTGAAGCACCCTCATATTTAAAATCTGGGTTTCAAAGGCCTTGAGGAGCTGGGATGAAGGCTTACACAGCATAATGCATCTGCTTACCTTGACATCCTGATTTAATTTTGACAAACCGTAGCTTAGCACACTTTTACTAAATGCAATTTAAATGTATGTTATCATATCACAAAATGGATATGAAGACAAAAGCATCTATATAAATAAATGTGATATCTACAGAGAGATCTCATGGGGATTGCTGAAGGAGAAAACAGGCTTTGTGCAGCGAGGCCATTTTGTAGCTCGGTTAATGTATTTCTTCATTACCAGGAGGCACTCCTATTTCCTGAAGCGTGAGCCTTAATGGGATTAGATAAGGAGAGGAATATGAGCTGAAACGAAGTAGCGGTCTTTATTACAGTTGGCCTTCAACCCAGGAAAAACAAATGGAGCACGCCCAAGAGTTCAGGAGATCTTTAATAACAACTGGGACAAGGAGATGGAAGTAATTGAAGGGGGATTATTTCTAAATGTAAAAATAGTTATCAAAGACTTAAACAACTTACCCTGCACTTGCCTGCTAAGGACCCCCTTTACATTGTGTGCTGGGTTGTCTCTCCTACCTTTGACTCTAACATTACATACACATGTTATCAGGTATCATGAGAACATGAGGATGGATTGATAAACGTCGAGTGGAACGTGCATGGGATCCATCGGTAACCTGCCTATAAAGCCTCATCGTCTTTCTTATCTACCACACAATCGCTTATTTTTATTTTTTTCATTTTCTCTTTCCTCGCATGTTCATATCACTCACATCTATTATCTAATTGCTTTGGTTTATATGTGGAGAGGTATAATACCATCAGAAAGCATGAGACGGATTCAGGAAATTCTCTCTCTCATGTTTGTCTCTTTCAGGGGACGATTGGAAGAGCGATTAATAGTTCCCCAGTGATGCGGATCACAGATATATCTCAAGCAGTGCTGTCAGATCTTACGTCTAGATAGACGTCTCAGCCTTCTTAAAACCAGGGTCTGTGCTTTTATCTTGTGACTGAGGAGCTACAGTACATAATATTTAGTAGACAGTAGTCAACTGGATTTTTACAAGAGGCAGCTTTCTGGTAAGAACACAGTTCACTCAACCTGTCGACTCTCATTGCTTCTATGTTCTTTTGTACCATTTACACTGAAATCAAGAGCAATCAGTAAGCAGATTTTGATTTGTCAAATGCTCAAATACATAATTGCTGTGTTCAAAGTTAAAATATTCTGAATTCCTGTATGGTTATAACTTCTGTAAAATCCGATCTGGAGCAGATCACTAGTAACATAAACAAAATGTGATGTACAGATAAACAACAACAGTTTGATATTTAGTGTTTTTATTACATCCACCCTCAGCACCACACTGAACCCTGACACAACTGGAACGCAGCAGGTGTTGTTGCTCTGATCTGACGTATGGTTTGCAGATAATCTACTCGTTAGCCTCTAATTAAAGGAACAGTTCCACACAATGAAGGTTTAGTTAAAAACTTTTCGTCTGTCTGCTAGAGAACACGAGGAGGCCTCTAAAATCATATGTGTTTTGCTTTTCCTGCCATGTCAGTCTTGGTGTAGGACGACTGGTGGTTACTGGGTCAGAATGCATCACATGCTGCAGTACCATCTGATCTAATACGAGACTTGATCTACATGTGAGTAATATATCACGGTGGTAATTGTGGGGAGCTGATGCTTTAGGACATAATTGTTGCTGTTTCACAAAACAAAAGGGCTAGTGATGATATTTACTCAGTGGACTAATATTCTTAGATAATGGTCATACAGTCAACAAAGATGCTTCTACTACACAAGTCCCTTAACTGTGCATAGAACAATATCAAAACCTGCATTACTCACTTCCCAGTTTTCCGGTGATCTGGGAGCTGTCTGATATTTTGGAAAATGAGAATTCAGAATGAAATAGCCCTCAGTTTCTGCTGCAGGATCTCCTTTAACATTTCACTCCTAAAATACAGTTAAAGTGGTACAAATACAGTTGTCAGTTATGATTAAGAGAAAGCAGTGCCACAGCTTACAGTAAGAGCAGACGGAGCTTAACAGCAAACCAAGCAAAATGGATCAATACAGCTACAGGCAGTGCCAGATGCAGCAAAGTAAACAAAATGCAATATTTGATAATGAATGAGTCAGCTATGATCATTCATCAAAAACTGATTAATATGCTAAATAAATCTGTTTTCCGCTGCATGATCAGATGATGATTCATTTTGTCACTTTTTGTAAGAAGTATGTGAAATTTCATTATCATGTTCAGTGTTTGGTTGAAAAATGCAGAAGGAATTAAATTGTTTACAGTGATTTTCAACCAGCAACAACCAACACTCGACTCCTGACATTTAACCCTCTGTATATCCCTCTTCCCTCTCAGGGTAAGGGTGCACGAAGCAGAGAGGGAAGGAAAACTACATTTATATGCAGACTGTACTAGAAAACAATGCAGTTTGAAATATGAACACAATAAGGATGAAAAGGGAAAACGAGCCTCTGAGGAGAGAGCTGGAGGACAACGAGAGTTTAAGAGAAGTCCAGGGGTAAGACAACATCCTCTACATTATCAAGCACAATTACTTTAAATGTGAAATCCAATTTAAAGATTACAATCAATAACGATGATCTGCCAGCGTTCTTAAATTTGAGAGACATACTTGCTGCGTTTACATTTGGATTCCTTCACCTTGTTAGAAACAGATTAATTATGGGAACTTAAAATATTAAAACTTTCACAAGTGGGAAAATCAGGTGTGACAGTTTTTCTTGCCTCCAGACCCAAATATTTGGCTTAAACGTGTCAGATCTTGAGCTCGGAGGCCATTTGGAAAAAATAAAAACAAATGAAGCGAGCCAAACAACCTGATTCAGAGAAGGGACATCTGGATGAAATGACTAATTTCACATGTCTAATTGATGGAAGAAACTATCTTTGATCATTGATCTTTGAAAGTGAGCTGCCACTTTTTAATTGTGCTGAACAAAGT
The DNA here is from genome assembly GCA_036023655.1 of Nannoperca australis. Lineage (NCBI taxonomy): Eukaryota > Metazoa > Chordata > Actinopteri > Centrarchiformes > Percichthyidae > Nannoperca > Nannoperca australis. The sequence goes on along the minus strand of JAVQJD010037549.1, from coordinate 27,419 downwards.
CTCTTGAAGGTAAGGTGGCAGCAGGGCCATGGTTGAAAAAAAGAATAACTCTCAATAATATGGCTACAGTTTCGAGAACTACATGTTGGGAATAGATGCCAAAATCAAAAAGTCATTTATGCTGGAGATGCTTGTGTTCTTTAAGCAATAAGTCCAGTGATGTTTGGCCATTTTGCCATTGAGCTTCATGCACTGCAGACCGTTTCACCACAACTAAGTGAATAGAAAATTGTTTCCACACTGTCTTCATCTTTTTGCTATCTCTTGTTATTGTATTTTTCTTTTTACTTCCTTTTCTTCTCTGTCCCTCTTTCTCAGAAGCTTGCACTTTCCTTTGTAAAAACACAGCAGGCAAGGCAAGACGTATTACAAACTCTTTCCCTGTCTTGCTGAATATTCAGTATGCTGAATATTCAGCCCTTTTCATCTTTCTATTTGTCAAAACAGAGTTGTTGACTTGGGCGGCGAGAGGAAAAAGTAGCTACCGCTGATAGCAAGCAAAGCATCTTTAGCAAAACAGAACAGTTCCAATTATCCTCTAATCCCTGCGCCTTGAAGACAGGAAGCCCAAACTCTGTGACACAATTCAAATTGAATAGATTAGTTTTGCCTATATCCTCTTCATACCAGGACAGGACAATTTAGAGGGTCCTTTGTGGGAATATGACTAAATTGAGGACTTGAACGAATTGAGCCTATCGTAGGGAAAACAATAAACTGGTGGACTGTGAAGTGTCTGCATAAATATATATATATATATATATATACATACATATTTATTTATATAGGCAGAAAAAGGGGGAGAGGCGGATCTGAAATATTAATATCTTCAGATCCACAAATGCATCGTAATGTGTGGGGAGAGAGAGCGCAAAGAAAACCTGCCCCGTGGATTTCAAATCCTTTTCTTAGCGACTTAATGGATTTTGAAGTTGGCTTTCAAGATTTTAGAGCATGTTGGATTTGCAAACCATTTAAGGTCAGTAAGGGCTGAGGTTGGGGAGGTGATGCATAAAGAGGACCTGTGGAAACACACTCTCCCATCATATCTGCCTGAGAGGACACACAGAACTGTGTGGCTGAGGCGAGGATGCTGAAAAGTAGAGCTGCAAAAAGTAGTCGATTAATCGATTAGTCAATCAAAAGAAAATGATCAATTATCAATTCATCGTTTCAGTAAATTTTCAAGCAAAAATGTCAAATATTTGCTGGTTCAAGCTTCTTAAAAGAGAAGGATTTCCTGCTTTTCTTTGTCATTTATGACAGTACATGAAGAGTTTTGTGTTTTGGGACTGTTGGTTTGGATAGAAGAAGACGTCACTTTGGGTTCTGAGAAATTGTGACGAGCATTTTTCACAATTTTATAGACTATACAATTAATCGTGAAAATAGAGCAAACCTTTTTGACACTTGTTTTATCACATATAAGATTATTATGTGTTAAAATAATAAAATCTTTTATTTTATTTATATACATAGGTTAAAATAATCATAGGTAAAAGAAAACATAAAACAATACACCTAAAACATCTGACGTGCAGAATGGTCATACGTTAAAGGCAGTTGAGTGAGAGAAAGTGAGATTTGAGCTGTGATTTGAACTTTGACTGGTTAGTGCAGTCATGGATATGTTTGGGGAGAGAGTTCCAGAGGATGGGTTAGGATGGGCAGCTATGGAGAAGACTCTGTCGCCCCAGGTCCGGTGCTTGGTCCGCAGTGGTGGAGACAGGAGGTTGGCATCAGAGCAGCGGAGTGTGGTGGTGGAGCAGGTCAGTGAGGTTGGAGGGGGCCTGCTTGTGAAGGGCTTTATGGGTGAGGAGAAGGACTTTGAAATGGATCCGTTGTGGGACAGGGAGCCAGTGGAGTATCCGGAGGACAGGGGTGATGTGGTCACGGGAGTGGGAATGGGTGAGCAGACGAGCAGCAGAGTTCTGGATGTACTGAAGTTTATTTAACACAGAGAATGTTGTTGCAGTAGTCAGTTCTGGGTGTGATGAAAGCTTGGATTAAGGTTTCGGCAGCAGAAAAGGAAAGGGACTTAAATTCAAAGATAAGGAAGAAAACAAAGTAACACCACCTAAAACAGCCTAGCATAGCAGAATAGCTATAACTGCCATGTCAGCTTTTGACCCTGCCCTCTTGAGATCTCAAGGTCTGTGTTTTCTTTTTAATTAGTTTTTCATGAAATTAATTATTTTCACAACTTTAGATAACTAGCCTTAAAACCCCACACCCTTTCCTCTTGACTTGACTGTTTATATACTCTCTAACTTTGTAGGGCAGCCTACATAAAAAGTCTTCACAGTCATGATTAAGTTGACTAACGTTCTCCGAAGACAGAAGCTACAGTATTGTGTGCCAGATGAAGTAAATGTGTAGCCTAACAGCAAAGCAGTAAGTAACTAGGAAACCAGACTTATGTGACATAGAGTGTGTTTACCCAGTGATTAAGGAGATAAAAACGGTCTTTTAGGTTAATGTAAAGAAAAATCACCGTAGGTCCTGCAGTCAATAATAAGGACAAATGGTAAAGCAAACTGACCTTTTTAACCTTCTTGATCAAAGTGATGGATAAAAGCAAGCTTAGACACTCTCCTCTCTAGCCAAGAGCCACATCCGGACAACCTTGTCTCTTAATTATGTTGCTCAACCACCCTTGATTTTCTTTTTGCGGCTGAGTCAAGAGGCCAACAATAACATCAAAGCCACGTTGTGGAGTTTATTCCTGTTTCAGCGTGGAGTTGTGGAGTGAAAGCACCAAGAGCAGGTGTGGAGGTGGGGTGGATCTGCTAAACTGGAACGTAGTGTTGTGTTTTCATAAGGTGTTTTGGGCTTAATTCAGAGAAACATCTGTGATAGCCAATGAAACAGCCATCTGGCGTACAGTCCAACTTCCTGTGTAGACATTCACCTCAGTTTATAAGGTTCAGTGATAGTTACATTGCAACCGATGTAGTATACAAAATAGAAATTTGACAAAAGTAAAGTGTAATTTTAAGCAAATTAACACATTAAAAGGAAACTCTTCCATTCCCATAATTTCTTAATTATTGCATTACATGTTGAAGATGACATTTAAATGTCACATGACTGACAGTCATATAACATGATGAGCTCTGATTTGTGGGATGAATGCTTAAATTATAGTTTGGAAATGGTGGGAAGCAACTTCAAAGATGACATTGTGGGATGACAAAGCAGCAATTCCAGACATCACATGATTAAAAGAGTCATTTAGTAAATTTGTGTATTATCTCTTGCAACAATAAATTTTTTTGGGGACTGGATAGAGGCTATAACAAATGTCCAAATATCCTCCAATTTCTCCAATAATTACAGTTATGCTGAATATATTGCAGGAACCGGCCTATTCTGTTGGCTAAAGAAATAACTTGGCAGCGACACACACACACCTATTTCCAAAGTCGCAACAGTATATAAGGCTGCCTGATAGGATCACTTTGTTCTAATGTATTAAATGATGCTTTTGAAAAGTTCTCTAAATAAATCTGTCAAAATGCACATTCTGAAAGTTTGTATTGTATATAATATTGATTTCTCACTTACTCATACACACACAGAAGCGTTCCTTTACATCATTATTACCTTAATTTGAGCTGTACTACTGACTGACAACCAAGAATATTAAAGAATTTGCTTTCAGATTGTTTAATCCCGCAGAGCTCTATTCTGTTTCTATCCGGTGGATTCTAATGCCACTCTTTTTCATAAATGCTTTATCTGTAAGAATGACTTTTGTGATAGAAAGATGATTTTGGAAACTGTTCAGATGACGATGGTTTGAGGCTTATCCATCCTCATAAATAAAACTCTCTTGATCTCTTTTTATTGTGAGCGAGAATAAACAGTAAATCACCCAGGGCCTTCCCTAAAATACTCATTCTGCAGAAGCTAAGAAGCATTCCTCAAAATCTACCATTCCCAGTGTAGCATGCTTCAAAGACAGCTTTCATGTGTCAGCCCCCGGGGGCCTATTTTCTCTGTCCTGTTCAACCTCTAAGATCAACTCACAGGATATGTGCCGACTTTTCACTATTCAGGCTGGAAGCCCTGGAACCCAGTGTGTCATCCTTTAGCTCTGGACTCTGCCATGTGGTGCTCATTCCTGTCACTGAGAGTGTGTTTGCGTAAGCAGCATCCTGAGGAAGCAGAGGTAGCCTCAGCGGCAGGAGATGAGACCATGCATTAAACATGCCATCTCCGTGTACCTTCTTCATTTTTAATGGTCCAGTTGGCCAGGGGTCTGGAAGGATGTAAACATGACTGGAACCGGAGGATGGTGACAGGGAGAAGGAAAAGAAACCTCAATTGTTTTTAAAATCCAGAATTCAGGTGTTGTGATCAAAGCCTATAGCTGGAGAAGGAGGTGTTAGTTGTCTCTGTGTTTTAAGGAGTCGACCTGATAAAATAAATATTAATAGTTCCTTTGGGCTGGTGATTTACTTTTTAGGATCAATAGTTTGCTGGTTAAAAATTACATCTCAAACCAGGGGACACAGTCACAGTTCTTTCCCCTTTATTTTGGCATTAGTTTACCTCAGACTAAAGCAACATCTTTCAGCTCAGCTCTACAAAATCGCCCCCTGTATGCTACCTGCACCAAATGGCGGACAGATCTAATTAGCCACTTTAAAACTACATGAAGTTAACATAGTGGACATATTTCCTTCAGGAGTTGGTTGAAGCTATATATATATATATATATATATATATGTGTGTATAATGGGCATAACATTCTTCAGGTGAGCACAAACACAACTCCATGAATGCTAAAGTTGCTATGTATCTGTTGGATGTGTACATAAGCAACAGTTTGCTGACAGGTCTGCCATAGTACTCAGTGTTGCATCTGCAGCTTGTTTTTGCTGCCCTCAAGTGGCAAAAGAAAATGCAGTTTTAAATGAAAGCGGTTCCAAGTCCGTTCAATTTTGAGCACATTTTTCTAAACTATCTAGAATTTCCGTGAGTAAAGAATGTGTTTGTCCGATGACTGTAGATTTTAGGATTAGGATCATAGACGCCGTAATGCAAAAGCTATTTCACACATGACATACTCTACTAGTTGCCACATATATCCAATGCACACTTTGCAATGAGGTAAATTTAACGTGTCAGAGCTCTGCCCACTCTGTTGCTTTGATATACTGCTGCTGCGCTAATAATTATCAAACACTGCTGCTGCTCATATTTCATAAACCCAATCTCCAACCCAAGCATCCACGTGTATGCCCTATATTATACATAAGGGGACATTTATTGTCGTCACGCCCTAATCTCTGCTGTAGTGAGCTTTGTGGAGTGACAGAGTCAGAGCCTAGACACTAGATATCAACCCTGTATGTATTCACATAATAAATAATGTCCCATGTGAGCTGACTGACAGAACGGCATTTACAAAGTGTGATGTTGCAGAGTTTATTCCTCAAACTGAAGCAAGAGTTTCATATTTCAAGCCTGTAATATCCTCTCACCTACACTGAATAAAACAGGCAGTAAGAGGAAGTGAGGAAAAGGAGATTATTTTTATTTGCGTGTGTTCTATGCAGGGGTCTGAAAGGTGTTTTTTCTTTTTGTCTGCCAAGCAAAAGGAAGATTTATTTTCCTCTGACGGTGCTTTCCTCTCCTTCGGCCTGCCTATATAATCAAGTGCTATTTTGAGCGAGGATTTTCTTACAGAATTTGCATTTTTGTTGTATTTCTGCTGCCTGTTAACGCCCTTGTGTCGCAATCATCACCCCTACTGTGAGTCTGTCCAGCAGCTGCTGCTCAGTTTTAAAAGATGCAAAGAAGTGAGTGATAACATTATAAGACGGAGTGATTGTGTAACAAATCACACATTTAATGAGCCATTTTATTTTATTTTCTAGAACGGGCATGATACGCCCAGGACCAGTCTCTTTGATACTCTCTGTTAGGATTTGTTGCCTCAAACGAAACCCTTCAGTGTTTTGCGGTGATGTTGATGGATGTAGCGTGAAAGAAGAGTGAAAATGATTTGCTAAGGTAGAGACAGTTACTCAGCCTTACATTTTCTGCTTATCACTGCCGTTTGAGCCACAGAAAGAGAATTTCAGAGACGGATTTCGACTTCCTCTGCTCATTGTCATGAAAGAGAGAGAGAGAGAGCTCAGCGGTATAGTAAGTGAAGAGCACCATGCCATCTTGAGCACCAAAGTCAGCAATTTTATAAAATGTACGAGTAGCTTGATGTACTGCCAGTTGCACACATTTCTGTCTCTCTCTCTACAGACACCAAAATCACATTTGATCCAATTTGATAACAGAACTGGGTCATGATTTGAGAAATGTTCCTCACACCACAGCAGGGACACACACACACACACACACACACACACACACACACACACACACACACACACACACACAAGACTCTCTTTGCCAGCTTAGTCTATGGCCTGCCAGCAGCTCCCCCATTGCCAATACATTTTTTGGGGAGTTAATCATATTATTTATGGTCATTAAGAACAAGAAGTCCTCTCAGGCTATGCACTGTCAGCTCAAATGAAAGATCTCAGCCTAATTTTGTGGCCATTGAAGAGAGACATTTTCTTTTTGAATTCAATAGCTTATGAATTTAGGTGTGAAATTACACAGAGTATGAGGTTAAAGTGTCGACTTTCAGCTTTAAATTTGTTCTTTTTAGTACATAACAGTCCACACTGGGTGGACTAAAATAAGATCATATAATATTTTTTCTGTACAGTGTTTTTAACACTGCTCATGGCTCAATGGATGACAATCTCAATCTCTGTCAGTCCATTTACAACTTTGGTCCAGATTAAAATATTTGATGGATTGCCATGACATAAATTTCCTCCATAGGATGAATTTGAGTCTCTGGCAATCCCTGATTTTTCATCTAGCAACACCATCAGGTTAAAACTGTGTCCAATACTTTGATTTATGACCAAATTCCTCTATGACATTCCCATCAGGCTAAACTTTGTGTTTTGTGCTAATTAGCAAACGTTAGCACGCTAAACTAAGATGTTGAACATGGTAAACATTACACCTTCTAAACATCAGCATGTAAGCATTCACCTTGTGAGCACGTTAGCATGCTGATGTTAGCATGCTGATGTTAGCATGCACAGTACCCTCGGTTTTATCAACCTAATCTGGTTGTTGCACTGGTCATTTGCCAGTTGCTCTGTGAGAGTGGGAAGAATGGCCTTCACTCTGAGGTCAGTGTTTAGGTTAATGTCTTCAACAAACTGATTAAACAGTGAAATATGTCGCCCTATCTTCCAGTCATTTATCACATCAACTCATGAAAAAGTGTGGTTGACAGCATTACTAATTAATGTCAAGGTCGCTGTCTGACGGACTGACAGAACACAGTTTGACCATATGAAGGATTGACTGCAGTAAAAAAAAATAGCGTGGAAGTAGTGAAGGACGCAGATAAACAAGTCTCCTCCAGTCTCCCAGTATGTGCCCACACCAGACTGATCTTAGCAATGTATGTTTTATTCAGTGGTGGAATTCACTAAGTATTGTACTTGAGAAAAATGAGTTACTTTGCTGGAGTATTTCTATTTTATGCTACTTTCTACTATTCAGACGGATGTATTTTACTATGAACACCATCACATTTAGTCATACATATAGCTACTTTTCAGATTCACAAAACACATGGTCAGTTTATCAAATATGATGCATTGTTATAGAATAAAGTACCCAACAATAGTTTAAGTTGTTAAAATGAGCTCCTCCTCAGTCAAGTACATTAAAGATGCTACTTCTTACATTAATAATAGTGATACAATAAAACAATATAACACTGATAAGGTCCATTCTGCACAAGAACTACTGTTCCTTTTGATACCTTAAGTTCATTTTGTTGGTAATACTTCTGTATCTTTACTTAAAAACTTTTGAATGCAAAACTTCTAATGCATTGTTTTTATGGTGTGGTGTTGCTACTTTTACTTAGGTACAGTATATTATCTGAATACAACACTGGTTTTACAGTAATTCCACCTTTAATGAGGTAAAAACACACAGTTGAAGATTTTGAGTTGTCATTTGAACATTGCAAGTTTTGACAAATTAAGTGCTCTTTTCATGATCACAACACTGGAGTGACCTTTAAAAAGGAGAAATATTCTTGTTTTTGTCTTTGGCAAAAATAAAGAAGCATTCATTAATCTTGACTTATAATAGTTGCACTGAATTAAAGCTGCAATGTACTGCCTGTAATGCCATGAGCTCTTTGCAAACTAAACTTTCATTTAACCCTGCTCAGAGAAACCAAAGCACACAGCTCAGGGACAAAGTATGAATTATTTCTGAAATAAAAGAACAAACAAATTGACAGTTTTTCTGACTTTATTGAGATATGTTAGGATCAAAGGGCAGCTAGCCATGCAAAGAACTAGCCTGGAAATGTGCATTAAGGTGTGAAAGGGAATTCACCTGGGAAATACTGATCCTGAGCCAATCTTGGTTCTAGTCAGGTGAAGGTAATGTTTAGGGTTAGGACGGTGCAGACTGATCCAAGACGGACACTGTGTAAATGCTCCAATACTCCCAAAGCTGGAGTCCAAATTCAAATATTTGCAAAAGCACAGGTACACCGACGTGTGTGTGTGTGGCTATGCTGGAAATAAATACAAAATAAAGTGAGTGACTAGAACTGTTGTGCATAGTATCTGGAAAGATTTGTGCTGACAGGGCAAGGTGTTAATTGAGCAAAGGGATGCATACATTGGTAAGTGGGACAATAAATAATAATCTCATGTAATTTGTAACTGTGAAGTTAATGCCCTTAGTTGGCTCCTGGATAGGTGCAAACATCTTGGTCAGAGTTCTACTCAGAGCCAATATATACAGTATCTCCATAAGGCTATTTACAAATACTGTCATATCATTATTTACAGTTATTGCCGTAACAAAGGCAGTTTCTCACTGCCTTATGGTTGAGAATGACAGACCAATAAATCAAAAGGTGTACCGTGATTTTGAGTTGCATCACCTAAAATAACAGCAACAATAACAGTCCCTCAGAGTTCAAAGTAATCACGTGTGCTGGGAGAAACATTGCCCATTCATCAAAAATACCAAAGAAGTTTGGTACATGACCCTCTGAGAGACTGAAAGTTGGACAGCCTTCACTGCTTTCTTTTGACAAACAACACTGAGTTTGGTTTTTTATCCATCGTCCTGAATTACAGTATTTCTTTGCTCTGCTCCTCCATGCAAGAAAAGTAAAGTACATCAGAAAGTCGAGGCAGCACACAGTCCTCATGTTGTAGTACACCACCAGATATGACAGCGAATATTACACGGACATTACATACAGGTAAACAACGCAGAGAATATAATGACAGGAAGCGGATTCTAGTGGTTGAATTTATCATAACATGGAACTGAGTGAACTATAAAATCTGTGTGTGTGTTAGTGTGTGTAAAGAGAGTGTGATTGAAGGGCGTACTGAGAGAGAAGCTCCCCGAGGTGCATGGAAAGCATTTGTCACATCGGAGCTGTGAAGAGCACAAATGTACCGTAATCTAATCACTGGAGAGCAGTCTGAAATACAGAAACCTTAGAGCGTGTGTGTGTGTGTGTTATGACTTTCATTTGACCAAGATGTAACAGAGAAGAAGTGTTTTAAATTGTTACATACACACAATGTAATACCTGAATCATTTTCTAGTCAGAACAGGGATGAATCATGAAACCATTGTTCCAGCAGCAGCCATGAGCCCATTGTGAGCTGCAGTCTGCACATACAAAACTGGACCGGCATGGTTCCGACCCTTAGTTCAATCTACTAAACCAAATCTGGTTAAGGGTTTCAAACAACCAACCAAAAAGTGTTTGCACGAGCCACTACAATAAACAGCTATACTCTGGCTTATGTCTTGTTTTCTCTACACAAACAATGAAATGAAGACAGTTTGCTCACAACGAGCTCCCTTAAGGTTTGGACTGGCCTTGACATCATAGTAAGGTAGTCCTCTCCCATGTTTCGCAGATGGATGGCCACTGGAAACGGCTAGTGAGGTAGCCAGACGTCCTGCACGCTATCCTCTTCAACGTAATGCTACATTTCTGTTGTGTGTATAAAACCACACAAAGTAAGTAAAGTTGTGCTACGAGAAAAGTAGCTCTAAAGAACTCTGAAGAAGCCCCCCCGCCCTCTCCTTTAAGTCTTAACCTTTAATCTGCAGTAAAAAGCAAAGTAGTAGGTTGTCGTTCACTCAAGCTGCTAATTCGCTGACACTTTGGAGGGGTGGAGGTGGGTGGTTGGCGGTCAGTGAGGTGTTGGGTAAACACTCCTGAGTATTCCTCCGTCATAGTGAACTTCTTTATCCAACTGAAGGTCAAGGCCATCATATTTCTAACAGATACTTCACAGGGACCAAGCCTCTCTTCTTCCCGCTGCTCACCCGCAGGAAACCGTCAATCTCCTCGTTCTTCCCCACGCAGATCTGCAGAGGGAGAGTGGGTGAGGGAGGGAGGAGGGAAGAGAGGGGTACGGAGCAGGAGGAGGGGCATGTGACATTCAGTAATGTGAGAGAGTTTGTGGACTGGGGCAAAAAGTGAGCTGCAATGGAAGCCATAAACGGCTGTCCTCTGTAATCTCTGCAGTTTCCTGCATGAATTTACGTACATTTATTCAGCGTGTGTGCGTTTTAGAGAGAGAAGAACTGCGTGTATTTTGTGTGTGTGTTCACCTGGGCCTCTTTCACGGTCATCTGGCCTTTGTCTCGATTGCCGTGGAAACCATCTGTGACCTTCCATACCCGCTCGCCGGGACGGACCCGCTGTACAAAGTTGGCCGGGAACAATCCCACCTTTTCTCTGCTTTTCCCCTGGTAAACACACATACACACACACGCACACGCACACGCACACACACGTGTGTTAGTCATTGACAAATATAAATAGATATTCTATCCTGTTCTGAGGTGGCCAGAATCATGAAAAAAAGGTTCTTAATTACTTGTAGAACAAAAATATGTTGCCGACACAATTTGCTGCCTCGTTGACAAAAAGGAACTAACACATTTTAATCACCTGCCTGCTTACGTTTCAACACAAACAGCAAACCCGACACAGGCAGCTTCCACCACAGTCCTTGATAGTCCTTGGCTGAGCATACAAAATTAGATTCTTTGTGGTTTCATTGTTGTTTACTTGACCAGTTGCCTAAATATGCATCACATTTATTTTATTTTACAGCAACACTGGAATTTGAATAGAACACATTGGATTTCAAAGTAAAAAGAGTTTTTGTTCCCTAATTAGCAACATCAATACTAGACCAAAAGGCATCTGGATTTGCGGAGCCCTAATCCCCCACTGTTCTCTTCAGAGACTCTGGCACGCAGGCGTACAAAACCCATGGGTGTTCACTTAGCCGTTTTGCTCATGTCCAGATGTTGACATTTAGCAAAGTCTTGTTTACACTACAATGGCACGATGTGGGGGTTAATTGTCAGCTTTTTGTAATTGAATGTGGTTAGCATGGGTGGAAATGACTTATTACTATAAAGAAGTGTATGTAATTGTACCATTTTAAAACCATTTACATTTATTTTATGTCAATATTTTACCACATTTAAATTATACCCATAACAAAGTACACAATGTGTTTCCTCACTGTGATGATTCCAATATAAACTGGACAGTCATGTAATCAGATTTTCCAGTTGCAGCAAAGAAAACTCAAAGTGATGTTTTAAATGAGCCACTTATAGCTCTTTGACTTAAATACGTAGCTCTTCACACTAGCAATATAAGCTATAGAAATATGGTTACTCTGCTGCCTTTTTATTGAAGTGGATATCACTGTACTTTCCCCTGGTGATTCGTTTATGTAAAGAATATGTCTGTCCTTCTGCAGGTGAAGGTTAAGATCTTCAGCTGCATCATGAAACACTGACTGCAATCTGTTTGCTTTTTCTATTCATGCTAACTAGTTCTGCTAACACCCACACCTGCTGTCCTTCAAGCACATCCACCCGCTCTTTAGTCTTACTGTCTCTGCTTTGAATGGAAGAACTTCAATTGATTATACGACTAACTAAAGTCCATGTATGTGCAGTATTGTGGTATCTATTCAAAGGCAAGCCGGAGATTTGTGATAATAGTTTATTCATGCACTGGCTTATTAGAAAAATAGAGATTGAGAGAGAGAAATGTGATCATTTTAAAATAGAAAGAATTTTTAAAACTCACCTTCCACCAGTCCTCGTTGGAGTCATCTGTGACTTGAACTCTGTCGCCAGGCCTGGAGGAAAAACAGACAAAGTGCTCCATGAGAAGACTTGTACAGAATCTTTTAAGCAATTATCACCATTCCTAAATTACACCATTGAAAATGTGCTGCACAATAATTGTCTGTATGCTAAATAGCGTCCGGTTAGCTTAGCATAAAGACTGGAAGCAAAGCGTGTTCGACAAGTTGGGGTGTTTTGTTTTTTTCTTCTTTTTCTATCGTGTTTTATGTATAGTACTGTAAATGTTACCATGGAATTAATTATTTTTCTGAGGAAACTGGACATCTCTGTCCATGTGAAGAAACGCCTCTTGGGCTGTCTTCTTGCACAGATTAGTGGTGGGTGTCATACCACGCTCAGCAGTTTGCTGCACCAACTACTAAAAAACAAAGACTATTTTGTTTTTATGTCACACTCAACGCAGCTGTTTGTCCTTCTCGGCCTCCAAGCACTCTCCCCCCCCTCCCAAACCGAACCTTGCAACCCCCTACGGTTGTCCCGCTGAGGAGGCAGATGGCTTGTGAATGTTGTAAATTTTGGCCAGGTACACACTTCCTCCTCTTTCATCGGATTACTCTCATGTACACACAGTACAGCATAGAAAAAAATTGGACTGACTGTAGTTCCAAGTCGTTCTTCTCCTGAGGCAGAAACTTGTAGAGAGCCACATAGGTGTGGATGGAGTGAACCTCGACTCTCTTAGGAGTCTGTCAAAAAGAAGGAGTATCAAAAGATGGAGAGAGAAGAGACAGAGATGAGGATTGTTATCTGTATGTTCCTCATGTGAAAGTCTAAAACTGAGAGAACAGGATGAGTTTGAAGGGGGTTGACAGTGCTTTTTCATCAAGAAAAATAAGCTGAAAGAGGAGAGGAACGCTGACTACACACCTTCAGGCTGACCCTGTCTTCTGAATCAGCCTTCTCGCTTTCAGGAGGGGTGAGCACTGGAGACGGACACATAAACACAGAGAAAAAGAGAGGGAAAAGGGAAGGAAGGAAATATGTGTGAAAGAAGGGTCAAAACAGTGAAAGTGAAAGAGAAAGAAAAAAGCAAGGGATACACAGAGGGAAAGAGAAGGAAGGCTGAAGCCAAGGTCATTTACTGTAAAGTGGCAGCAGTACAAACAGAGATGATCCCTTCTCCAGGGACTAAGGACAGAGAGGGTAAAGTACCGTGGCGAGCACCTCTATAGCGTACTGTATCTCAGTATGCAGTTATTTAATATTAGCCCACAATGTTCCTTAACTGCAAACACGTCACATTGAAAGAATATTTGTACTTCACATACAATAGAAAAAATAACATGTATCCCACCAAAAGGTTTTCTGTAAATGTAAAGATACTCGGACTTCCTCTCAGAATTGAAATGTAAAAACTTCCTTTTAAAAAGGACAATAATCTACTAATGATGAACCACTCGTTTTCACAACCACTGATTTTTTTTTGCTGGTTTAAAAAGTATTTTGTTTCCTGTTAAAACATGCTAGTTTTTTTTTTTTTCTTGTAGAGAGTTAACGAGCAGATCGCTACCACTCTCATGTTTTTATGGTAAATATGACAAAGTCTGGAAACGAGGGGAAACCGTTGGCCTGGCTCTGTACAGAGGTAACAAAATCCAACAATTGGCACCTCTAAAGTTCACCAATTAACGTTATGTCTCGTTTGTTTAGTTTAGGCACATAACACCCATTCCACATGTCGTTAATTATAGTGACGTGTAACCTTTGGACAGGGATTTATTGCTTTACATTTAAAGCAGACATGAGAGCAGTATCTTCTCATTTACCATTACCAGAAAGAAAGCAAACAAGCGCGTTTCTCAAAGTTTTACTTTAAGGCTTTTTGTATTCATATTGAAAGTTGTCAAACAGCTGATTTAGAGATTCAAAGGAAAGTGATTTAACTTACTCCCAGGGATGTGTTCCTCTTCAGCTATTGGCTCGTTCTCTAGCTTGTCTTGCAGTTCTTCTGCCTGTAATAAATAAAAAGGGTTGCAGACAGCAAAGTCAACAGTATTCTTGGTATGATTAATGCCAACATGAATTTATATGAATGACTGGGGCTGTCTGTGTATTTTATATCTGTTTTAATACCTCATGACACGGTGACTCTGAGATACTGCTGAAGCTGGAGTGACTCATCTGAGCCAACGACGTCCCATAGCGCAGTGCCTCATACACAGGGTCAACAATTCCATTATCTGCCTCTACACAGAGCCAGACAAGATGGAACAAAGCAACACGTGCAATTTTATAGTGGACACTACACACACACACGCCCCTACGCACACACAGTGGCCTGTCAGGTATCAAGAACCGAAGGCCACACACATGGTGATTACTCATCCTGAGATTACGGTTGTTTGGTACTGTGAGAAATCAGACAGCGTTTCCATCACTCACCCTGAGCAGCAGGAGCCTCTCTGACCACACCCAGCGTGTCAGTGGTTAGCAGAGGAGAGCTGAAGTTTCTCTTGAAAGCTCCCGTCTGACAGGGCGGCAGAGAGACAGGAGGGGAAGGAAAAACGTTACTTGAGGCATAACAAAAGACAAAAGGACAGATTATTTTGCTGCAAGACAATACCTGTGTGGTTTTATCTTGGAAAGGTGGGCCTACAGTATAAAAGCTGAGTACCTGAAGATTTCTTGGGAAAAATGTGAAGCCACCAAGATTACATTTGCTAAAGAAATCAATAAATGTAAAAGACAAACAGACAAGTATAAAAAAACAAGTATATACACACTGTTCATATACACATTGGAAATGTATCCAGCAGGAAAGAGCTAGTACCTCTCTTTATGTACACAGCCAACGTGTAAGTTATTCAGCTACAATATGTGTGCATGTATTTAGTATACATGCACAGATGTATGATTTAAGTACAGTGAAGGTTAAACTTGTCAGGTATAGTAAATAACTAATGCAGAAAAGTTACACATGAAAAGGATTTCTCTTGTTGGTTGTGAAGTTGTGATGAATAAGCAGGTCAGTACTTTTCCCCTTAATATCATTTTGATAGAAAACAAAGCTCTGATGTTAATGAGCCAGCCTCTAATCAGCTGATATTTACATGCAAACAGTAGCTGTGCTAAAGAGGCGAAAAATGCCTTTGACATACATTTTCCATCTTGACACATGTAGCTTTGATCAGCTAATATGATCTATGCCTGCATTATTGCACTAACTCTATTATTACCCACTGATGGTTGCAATAATACACTCCCCATTAGTTTAAAGAGGGAGCTTCTGAAGAAATGTCCCCCAACACTGCTGTATGCCTAATGGAGTATGACTAAACGTTTTCTTATCTGCCTTCAAGCAAATGTATCCACATGGTCTGCTCACTGAGGTCTGGCTCAGTCAAATTGTACATCATGATCTGGTACTGTACAACTTTGATATGTGATTGTGTTTCTTTATTTAGCAAGAGGAATGTGTTTAGCTGCAGTATAGGACTCATCAGTGTAAGAGCTAAAATTACAAAGTAATGTTTTGACAGATGAATCACTTCTGTATTCCCAAAATAGAAACAGGTTATAACGATAGTATACCAGCTTTATTCAATCTATTTTTAACTGGTTTACAGTGAGTGATATATGCTAAAAATAACATTTAATTTTGAGTTATTTTCATCATGTGGTGCATTCAGTGGTTCATTGTATCAAATTAAATGTATTATTGTGCTGGAAAAACATCCTTAATGTTAAACTTGCCACTTTTTTTATTCAGGAAATATTACTAATATACTATTTTAAATAAAATATATTACCCATGCATACATTGTGTCGTGATATATCAAGTGAGAGATCATTGACTGTCAATGATTTCAGAAAATATTTCACTCTGGCAGAAGCATTCCAGGTTTTCAACATTTTGTATGTTTGTGTCTGAAAGTCAAAGTAAAGGAATATATTTAGATAAAAGGAAACTGCGATGACGATTTCACAGATCCTGTGTGAGTGTGTAGACCCTCTGAAAAATACAGAAGTCATCCAAAAGTGAAACATTGCTCTAAGGTTCTGGGGGAGTGTGATGGACTGACAGACAAGAATTTGCCCAGAATCTCTTCTTTATCTCCTCGCTCACAGAACACAAACTTCACCTCTACGCTGAAATAACTGCACAAAACAAAACAGTGAGACTTCATAAGAGTTGTATCTATTTTTAACTAGTGACACAAATAATTAACTAATAGTACTAATTAAACATTACAAAGATGTGTTATGTAAAGTTATGATATCTAGCATTTTTATTGGGAGAGCATTTTTACCCATTTAGAAAGTACAGTAGGTTTTCACGTAAATATGTATTTGGGCTGCAAACCGTTACTGATTAATGGATTAATCAGTAAATTGTGAAGGGCAAGATGATGACAGGCAGCAATTATTATGAAATAATTATCTAAATAATTGCAGAATTTTCTGTAAATCGACTAATTGATTGATCCCCCTATCGTTGCAGCTCTAGCGTGTAGATACAGAGACCTGCAGCTCTGGCCAAGTGTCTTGGAGTTTATGAGTATCGTTTTCATTATCCTTGTTTGAATCTGTTTGTCATAAAGTGCTTCACAGGAAACACAGGACACAAACAAAATAAAAGAGCTCTCTGTAAATAAACTTGCTGGATTTATGCTAATTAATAAGTAGCAGTTGGCCGTATCTCCAAATTGAAACAAGAACAAGAACTGGAGGTAGATAAATAATTTCCACAACATTAGAAACCTTGAATCGTCTGGTTCACATCAAATAGCCAAACATTACTCTAACAATCACATAAACATATCAGCATTGGTGACTGTGGAGGACGCCTGGACAGTCATGACTGCTGAAATATAACAGAGGAGAATCCCAAAAATTCAGCTGAGGATGTGTGCGTGTGTCTAAAGCAGGCCTATGTCTAATTAAACTGTAGTACTTCTCTAGGTTTAATTACCATCAATTAGCAAAAATGTTGTCATGAATCCAAAGTCATTCAAAGCTACTTGATTCTGGAGATATTTTAAGGCACCTGGTCATATATGGGTGCATTTAGCAAATGTGCTCACAGCAAGCCAGAGGTACTGCAGTCATGAATATTTTTTTTTTCATTTTAAATTCAACTACTTTACACTGGTTTGTGCAAGTTGTGCCTGCTCAATTATGTGTTTTTATTGTTTGTTACGAATGTCTATAGACATACATAAAAAATACTCAGATCGTTTGCTCACTTATCTAAAAGTTAACAAATATCAATAGTAAATGTACTTAGTATGCAGGATTTATAGTGCTCATAGTGTTAATATTATTTGATATATGATATTTTTAAGCAATGATGTAGCTGATCACGGTGAAGCTCATTTGAAATATTTTAAATGACGATCATTGACTTTTTGCACTGCAACAAAATCTTCATCTTACTTACGAATTAGTTGCAGAGTTGTACGAGTCCTTTTTTCTCTGTCAGTCTATTTAGATCATTTCAAGCTGTTTCCTATAAAAATCAACTTTTATTGAGAAGCTTGTAGAAATAAGCGGGAGAGTCTTGACAGAAGCAAAAAAAAAAAATAGGTTGCAGTTATGTCACCACAGAAATAGAGTGCAGTGTGTAAAATATTAATGTAAAAGTAATTGTAGCTCACGTCATAGAGTAAAGAAGTTCTTCGTTTCCCTGCAAAATGGTATTGGAGTGTATATAGTAACATAAAAGAGAAATACTGAAGTACCAATACCTGAAAAGTATACCTTAAGTTACCTTCCATTGCTGTTAATGTGTGAACTCCACACAGTACTTGCACTGATATATTCATAATTAGTCTCACTAAGATGGCCTGCTCCTCCTGCTCTTTAGTGGACTCTGCTGCTCACCGACACTAGGCTCTCTTCATCCCTAAAATCACCTGAGTAATTACAGCACTTAAAATACAATAAAAGGGAAACCTGCTTTGGATGACACACTTTGGTTGAGAGTCAGTGAAGCCAGGGGATCTTAAGTTACGTAGATGTTTAAGAAGTAGCCTCCAACGTCATCCAGTTTCAGGAAAATTCCTAATCCTTGCTTTGATGAGTGTGCAGTTATCGAAAGGGACGCTGCCGAAGGCTTGGCGAGATCCTGCCGTGTCATATACTCGAGGGATTGTGTGCGCCTCAAAAACACTGAATTTCACACTGAATTAGCCAGACCAGTTGGTCCAGGGAGATATTGATTTTCCAACAGAGCTGAGAGGGAACGGAGTAAATGTAGCATCCAGACAAGAGAGACGAAGATGGGAGGGCGTTATGTGAGAAAAGCAGCACATGCGAGGAGGAAGGACAAAAAGTGAAAAAATGTTGGGACCTGGCCACTGAAACTTTAGCAATGTCATCCTCTTCAGGTTTTGTTTCTCTTATGACATTTATAGTAGGGAGATCATTTTATCCCACTGCTACTCTTTCACACATTTCCCAGTGTGTTAGTCTGCTTTGCAAAACCCTGGTCAATCCACATTCCATTTATAACCTCTACCTTTTTGTCTCTGCTGGTTTGAAAAGGGCTTTATCCTCTTTTAACAAGACAGGGGCTTTGAGGCTAAGCATATTAGTGGGACTAAAGGCTACACCAACTGACAGAGAGACAATTAGAGCATCCAGATGCTGTTTAATTCTGCTGACACAATGCATTCTGTGTTAGTCTCTGGCCTGCAGAGAACTCGTGCATATCCAGTAAACTTTACAAATATACAGAACATAAAAATGTAATTAACTATGTCAGAAACGTTTTTGGCCATGCTAAGCAGGGCTACTGGGAGAAAACTACAGCAAATGAGCAGAGCAACACAGGAACATTATTAATTAACACAAAGCCACCCTGACCAGTGATTAAGCATTTTATGGTGATGGGAGTTGTCCTTTCAAGGGTGAATAAAAAATATAAGGAAACTATAATAATAAAACATAATAACTATCATCACTTTTTAAAGTAGTTAACAAAGGACTTCACAATCTTGAGGAAAAAAAGAGAAAGGAAAAAAAATGAATGATGCATTTGAGATAAATAAGTATGATGACCATACTGTTTTAAAATGCTACTAATAATGCAATAATAATAATAATATGTAAATTTCCCTTCTCTTTTATGGGTCCGGTGGCAAATCCAGCTACTTTTGAGAGATTCTGAAAGAGCATCTCAGTTTCACGCCCCAGCTAATACCAGATATCTCGGTGTGTTATATCTCTGCCAGACACTTGTAGAGAAACTTTATGTTACTATGTATTTTATGCGGGCAGTAAGGTGTTTGTGTTCGCTTCATAAAGGTGCATGGTGATACTGAAGTGTTCTTACCTTGCCATTACAGGGCTGCTGGGAGAGCTCCGACGAGCACCAGAGGTGAGCTGCTAGCTTACAGGCTTTACAACGCAGCCCCTGCTTGGAGTTCCCTGCATAAATACCAAACAATTCACTTTAGACTGAAGACTGCTGTCAATGTTTCTGTTATCAGGAACAGGTTCAAGCCACTGTGAAGAGCAGTATCAGGTGCGGTAAGGGTTATGGCAGTGGAAGTGGGAAGATATAACAGACTACTTGTTGCCATACAGCGCTTTGTGTCCTGAGGTTTTATCTATTGTATAATTTGAGTAAAAAACATCTGATTACTGTAAATGGATCAAACATTAAATTTAAAAGACTCCCAGAAATGCTTTATAACTTAATTTAGTACTAGTATTTTAATTGCTTATTTTGTATTTAACAAATTATGTGGAGCCCACACCCCAAGTTTTAAACAAACTAAACATTGGTTCTGACGCTCGCTCTCTTCATGGTCTGCAGGGCAAAATGTTTTCAGTGGACTGTGACTGTAGATCACAAGACAAAGTATGGTATGTTAAATGCATTTGAGCAGCTTCTTCTGTGAGCAAATGTAACAAAGTGCTTTACTAGGTTATAAAGCACAAGTACACCGACAGACATATTTCACACACAAGTAACACATTGTCATTGAGGAATGGCCTCTCTGTATAAATTCAGACAGTTTACAAACAGATCGATGTGCTCTTAAGACTGGTCAGACAGCCTAACAGCTTTGCCAGTAATTAAGCAGTTAGAGTTCACAAATGTGTCCCCTGTACACAATCATCACAATCCTTAATTGATCCTGATCTGCAGGCAGCCAGAGACTTGAAACCAGCTGATGTGTACTCTATACTCTTGGTTCTGTCTACAATCAGGTGCAATTTCTCTGGTGTTGCTTTGCTAAAGCAGGTAAAAAGAGAGTTATAAAACAGCCTAGACTAGAGATGCAATATATATATATAAATAATCATAATAATAATAATAATAATAATAATAAGGTGCATATAAACAAAATTGGAGAGCAGAGCTTGTGGCATAATTCTTAGTGGAAAAACTTCTGCAAAAATATGAACAAAAAAGGAATATCTGCATGGCTAAAGGCCACAAGTAGTAAGTGAGAAAATTTGTTTTTGAGATTTGGGTGAATTAACCTTCAAGCTCCTTGATTCCAGAGTAGACTGACCAAACTCTGGTTAAAAATAAATGTGCTTGACTAAAACGTATTACCCAGCATTCAGCATTATCCACTGATTAGCTTATTTCTGGATTTTGGCAGATGTTCACCTCTTGGAACACATGTATTTCCTCCATGGGAATAATGAAAGAACAGTAATAAAATGTGGTGAACCAACATGGCTGATTTGGAAGTAACTGGCTGAGTTGACCTACCTTGGATCATGTGTTTGCATCGCTGGCAGCTGGTCGGCCTACGGAAGACGTGCTCCTGGAAACAGTGGGTCTTGACCGGCTGCACCAGCTGGGCCTGAGACTTTAGCAGGGTTTTGGAGGCCACAGACAGAGAGGGACTAACGGAAGGTGAGTGTGATGACAGTGAGGGGTTGGGACTGATAGGCGGGGAATGGGAGGGAGAGCGCTCATAGGCCAGGGGGGACTCCGAGAAGGGGGGAGGAGATGGCGGGGGTGGAGGTGTGGTGATGAGGGCAGAGGGAGTTCGGAAAAAGTTGTCCACACTCTTGCTACGCATAACATATTTGAAGGACAGGGAGCGCTTCAACCGCTGCAACTGAAAGACAAAAACAAAAAAGAAGATGTGACAAATTACAACCTGTTCCAAAACAACTGTGCTCCTTTTTCGGAGGAATAAGTCATATATTAACAAAACGTTATTTCACATGCAAGATTCATGTATGGTTTTGTCTGTGCTCTCATGGGTTTGAAGTCGGATGGGCTCAGGTGGAGAAAGGTGAGGTCACGTACTTTGATGCATCGATTGCAACAAATGAAAAAAAAATAAAAAAGGGACAAAATGTTGTGGGATTGTTTACTTATGTTTTCAGGCCACTGGCAATCAAATCTGATGAAACCACACACACACAGTCCAGATGAAGTATTGTCTAGGTTATTGTGCAAATCTCTTAAATAAATAAGTTCCAAAATGTTTATTTGCTTATTTAGGTATACCTATTTATTGTTTTAGAAAAATACTGTGGTCAAGGGCTTTAAAGTCCTGAAGTATTGATTGACTACAACTTGAAGACCTAAAGGATCCACCCTTTCTTTTAGTTGTGACATTATATACAGCCACGGGGGTCATTTTAAAGTAGAAATAATAGAAATGGCCTGTGCAGTCTGTTCAACAGCAGTCTGTTAGCTCTGCCCTCTGACTGTCCTTACACTGCCAGGCTGGCTTTTGATCCTCCATCTTCAGCCTTTTCCCCTCCTCCTTCGGTCACAAAATTTGCCATCCCTTGCGAATCCACGCAAGTCAATACCCCTTAAAATTCACATTTGATTAGTTTTATTGAGCGGCTTGCACCTTCGCATTTCATGCAGTCAGTGATGCATGGCAAACACTGTGTTTATCTTTGACTCTACCCGCCTCCACGCCATCCAGTGCTTTTGGCTACAATAAAGGGGAACTGATAATGACAAACAATTAATGTGACTCAGGAGCAATGGGATCCAATATAGGGAAATAATAACTGCTGTACACTCACACATTAAGAGAATGGCCTGAAGAATGAGGGCATGGATGTAATAGGTCCCTGAGAGAACAGACTTTTATTTAATTCTGCATTTTGCTTATTTTGTCGCATTAACATGTTTCTGTTTGTAGTGATTAAGCAAAAATTCCTCTGCAAACCCCCACCCCAGAAACTGTATGTTAACGTGTGAGACGGTAGCATCCCCAACATGTCAACTGCACCTTTGAGTTTTGAGAGTCCACTTCGCCCATCTCACTACTTCGCAGAAAATGTGATCAATAGAATAGAGCAGGTTCCTCTTTTTCTTCTTTAAGCTACAGATTCACAGATGCCAATTAGTTTGAGTGATGAAAAGAGTCCTCTCTGTTGACTCATTAGTGAGTGCCTCTCGTAAATGTTTTCTACAGGGAGCTGAGTCCATGCTTTCCTTAATGGCCTTTTCTTGGCTCGACTGGTGGTCCATTCAGTAATGGATGTTCCTCTCTATTAGATTTTTAGCTTGTCTGACTTTGTTAATCTTCTCTGTGGTGAAGGCCGGTCTTTGCTCTAGTTCCTGGCGGAAAGGAACAATTTCGTTTAGGCACAATTAGGCAACACATGACTGCTAATCAATAGCTTAATATACCTCCCCGAGCTTTTACAAAGATTAAATAGACAATGAAATAAACAGGACTCATCTGAAGATAAATGCAAGATTATTTCAAAGACTTTCATTTTGAGCCATTGCTTTAATATTTACTTTAGTTTCCATTAAAATCTATCTAGCAATTAATATCTGTTTAACAAATACAATTTAAGTGGGTGGCTTTATACAGTTTATCAGTGGATCTTTTATTCAGCTGTTTCTGTATCTACACTGTCACATTTATCCTATCTTATGAAGTTAAAGCTTAAGCAACATCAGAGAAATCGTCCAGAGAAAGGGTTTTATGACTCTTCTCAAAATGTACAAAGATGCAATGTAGCTTTTGCAGCTTGGGAAATGCTCTGGGCACTTTCACAGTTTAGCATTAGGCTAAACCAGCGGCAACCCACAGTTCTGGAACCGCATGTGGCTCTTTAGCGCCTCTGCAGTGGCTTTGACAAAGTTTACAGGGTTTTCAGACGAATTTTCTTTACTTGCATAGGTCCAACTTCATTGGCCTGCACAGAGCCATGACCTCAACCCCGTCCAACACATTGGGATGAACTGAAATGTCAAGTGCGAGTCAGACCAACATCAGCAGTCAACCTCACTGATGCTCTCTTCTTCTCAGAGAGGTAAGGACTGTCACAACAATCACAAAACAAATGACCTAAAGTTTGGTATCCATATACTTTATTTGCACATACTTTTGGCCATGCTCAATACAGGGGCTCTAGAGGGCTCATTCTGATTGGCTTAACTGGTGTGTGCAAGTTTTAGTCTAGCAAAGCCTACAGATAGATTAATTCGAGGGACTTGATCATTAAAACTTGCGGTCTTATATAATCTTAACATATTTACACAAGTTTGTTGAGAGAAGTGCTACAGGAATCCAGTTGTCTAATGTCCATGTCTAATGTATTATCAGCACACAGTGCAAGTATTAATAAAACAAAAACATTATTGCAGCTCCCCGAGCTTATCAAATTTGGGAGCTGTGGGGCATCACGCTGCACACACATCACTATCTTGATTATCTCCTATCCTTTATGGTTACTCTTATTATACGTTAGTGTGTGTGTGTGTGTGTGTGTGTGTTATAATGTGTGTTAGTAAAGCTGCTGGTTTGAGACATGGAGTGTGTTCAAAAACGAACTGAATAAACTGGCTTCACTGTGTTTTCATATATCCCATAACATGCTAACAAAACAGAAACAAAAGCAGAGTTCTAATGAATGCAAATCTCTCCGTTTCTCCATGGCACTCTTGTGTCTCTGGAAGGTTTTAAAAAGTCTATTTATGGATCACAGAACTGGGGACCCATCACACTCTGAACTACTGACAGCAATTAGCTCATCACAGTGAAACTAGAACACTAGTAGTGTACTAGAACTAGACTGTGGTTTGAGGAAGAAGATGAAGCAAAAAATAAAAAGGGAAGTATGAGGGCAGTCAAAGAAAGTGAGGAAGAAATAGGTAAAACAGAAGGAAGAGATGGGGGAAACAGCATAGTGAGAGAATAGAGAATAGACTGAAAATACCACACCACCACCATCAACCCCCTCGTCTTTGAAAGCCCAACAATACACCAGGGCCTTTCTCTATCACCCCTCTGACAGACAAATGGTACAGTGGAGACAGAGCAGACGTTGTTCTTCGTTCGCAGTTTAAAAATGAGCACAGAGCGCAAAGAGATGTTTGGTGAAGGCTTCTATAAATAGGCTGTTGTGAGAAATGCCTGGATAAATTAATGATTAAGAAGTGGGGGGGGGGGGGGGATCACACAAAATGCCTGTGAAAGGAGAAAAGCCATCCTGGTGCCCCTACGATGCAGTTGCATCTCCCATGTTTCTCTACACTGCCTTTTCTTTTACAACAGAGGCGCTGCAGTGAGGCTACTGTTGAGGAGCAGCATCATAAAGAAAAGAATCTTTTAGAATCTTCTTGAGAAATGCTTGTTTTATCCTTGTTCTGGCACCAGTAACTTCCTTGAACAGTGCCAAAGCTGCCTTTGTGTCCTTATGCATAGCCATTACACAGCAGTATACTGCATTGTATGTTGAAAGCCGTAACAGCCTATTGATTGACGACCCGTGAATTGATGAGATACAATATGATCCAAAATTCATTATGCTAATATATACAATATGTCTATGTGTTTATTACATGTTATTCCCACGTTTGTTAGTCTTATGAGCTTACCTTACTTTAAAGTTTAGACAGTATGCATGCAGTAATGCACGTTTTAAAATAACCAACAGTTTCTGTGTTGAAAAGTTTTTAGTCCTTATCTGCACTTTCTCCACTTACTCCTGCACATAGCATGCCCACTGCAGTGTTTTTCTCAAGACATCTCTAGCTGCTCATGATATCCCAAAGTATTACTGAACACACAGAAACCTGATTAAGTTTGGCTTTCTTCTTGCAGTGACCTGAGCTTTCAATTAAAGATGACCTCATAAGGCATTGTTCCAGCTGCACCCTGTTAGGTAAAAGTGCACCTACTGAATCGACCTTTTGTCTGAATGGAAAGTTCTAATGCCTCACTGCACAAGCTGTATCGCTGGTCATAGGGCTTGGAAAAAATTGAAAACTTCCTAGAACAGTATGTGACAGTTTAACTACAGATCTTCTGTACAGAAAATATTATATTGCTTCAATCCATCCCTATATATTTAAGGGTTTTTAGGGATTTTAAGTAGCAGCCTGACTTAAACATGTTTTTGAGCTGTAAACTAAATGACTGTACTGTGATGAAACACGTCAATACTGGTGTTAATATTGACATTTCTTACCAAATGTATTAATTCAACATTTCATGGGTTGAAAATGGCTCAACATGGCATCTACTGTTTCTTATCAGACCTACATATCCACGAGGCCACTCCCCCGGCAGTCACTGTTTTTTTTGCAAGCTAAAATATGGCTTTTATTTTAAGATTGACAAGGGAAACTAAAGTGAACCAGATGTTTCTCTGTGACCGATTATATTATGTTAATATCTTAAGTGAAATTAAAGGTGTGAATCAAGGTAAATTATTCTGCTACACCACTCTCATTGGCACATTCACAGCTCTGTGTGTGGTCCCCAAATATCTGGCAGTTGTTTGAAGGGCTGTTTCTTAGTCATCTGTGAGTGAGCCAAAGACTTCGCCAGCTCTCACACTGCCTGTGTGAGTGTGCAGCAAAAGCAGCTTGCATTTCCAAATCCAGCCGTTTCAAAAGGCTTAACTGCACAAGGAGCTTTTGCAGGGTTTTGCAGTAGGTGACTGCCACAACTGCTCTTGGATTTTCACACAATGGTGAAAGAACAACACTCATTGGGGTGCTCATGACAAATTGGTTACCCACTGATTACTCACTATGGCTATATTATCTCAACATACACGCAGAGATTCAATTGCAATCTTCTAAATTATTTTCTTCATTACTTCATTCATTCCCTACTGGAGGTCAGTTAACTTGTTTCACTGTAAGGTTTTGTTACACTACCCACATCAAACTGAAAGTCTTTGTGAGTCAATTCAAATAAGAGAATGCAGAGAAACAATTAGGCAGGGCAAGATCATTATATTCATATTGAAAGCATAAATATCTTTAATGACTTTTAGGTACTTTCATAAATCTTTATTCCAGATAAATGAGGCACACATGTTAAAGAAGAAATTGTTCTATGCTGGGGAAGAATTATTGAGTTGATAAAGCACAGCCTTAAATTTGGAGAAAGTCAAGTGAAGTTCTTTTAAACATTGAGCTTGAAATGTTAGTTCAGTGCCAGTAAATTACTACAAGTGCGCTCTTGAAGAGTTGATAATAAAGTTACATCATTGTTCTCTTAATGAACGATCATTTGTTGCGTATTCAATCAATCAATTCAACTCAGTTTGCATTATTGGCATGAAACAACAACAACATTGCCAAAGCGTCAGTAAAAAATTATATTAAAACAACAATAATAAAAAAAAGGTACAATTCATAAAAATCTGAAAAATAAAAAACAGTTGAAGTGTGTGTTAAAGTTTAGTGTTTGCATTGATGTTGGTGTGTGTGTGTGTGTGTGTGTGTGTAGATGTTAGCGTAGCAAAGACAATATTGCCAAAGCATCAGTTAACATTGAGATTATATTAAACATAAAATAGCAATAAAAATCAAGAAAATAGCAGAAACTGTATATACACATAGAGAGGGAGACACTACGTCAAGATACACATTTGTCGTATTCAGTGATGTTTTATTATGTGTGACATGCAGTCACATACTGTGCAGCCAAGTCTGCTGCAGGTCCTTCTCCTAATACAACCTGGTGCTTTTCACTGTCATTGAGATCAGTGAAGTTTGGAATTAACCAATTAAATGTCATAAGTATTTTACTCTGATATGATTGTATTGGTCACATTTTAAGAGGAAGTGCATCTGTCTCTACCTCAAAGCTGTACTTTTTTTCAAGGTGAGTCATTCAGAGTGGAAGATCACAAAATGTCCTTTCTAACACGTACTCATGCGCGGGGCGCCGGGGGGGGGGGGGGGGGGGGTGGGGTGTCGAGGGGGG
>JAVQJD010037542.1:0-27637 GCA_036023655.1 Nannoperca australis | reverse complement strand
TCATCAGCTCGCATGGTTTCTCCTACCACTGCTACGCTGATGACACACAACTCCACCTCTCGTTCCCTCCGGCCGACCTTGGCGTCTCAGCTCGGATAGAGGCTTGTCTAGCAGACATCTCTGCCTGGATGACCGAATATCACCTCCAGCTGAACCTCGCTAAGACAGAACTCCTCGTCATCCCTGCTTCTCCATCCATCTCCCATGACCTCTCCTGCACAATGGACTCCACGACGGTCGTGCCATCGCCCTCGGCCAGGAATCTTGGGGTCATCACGACAACAAGCTCACCCTCTCCGACCACATTGCTGCAGCCTCACGATCTTGTTCTGGGAATACAACAACACTTAAATGACACATTGGTTCTATAAAGTTCAGCATATTGTACGATATTATAGTGGAATTGTATTTTAGTTTGAATGTATTGTATTTGATAATGTACAAAGATCATCTGTTGTTAGATTTAATGCTCTTGTGATTCTGCCATTGGCAGCGATGTACTTACTTATAGCACTTGTGATTCATCTCTTACAAGTTTCATGAGACGTCTTGTTGTTTTCCATAATGGTTCTATGCACTTTATGTAAAGCTCTTATTTGGAAGTCGCTTTGGATAAAAGCGTCTGCTAAATGCCTAAATGTAATGTAATATATTTATTATTTTGAGCAGGAAATTCTTGACTTCAGAAACAATAGTTTGACAAAACTAATTCTATTTATATAATAACTGAGCAATCTTCATCTTCTAAAGAAGACCATGAGATGCATTTGAGATTTTGACATTTTGACATTTTACGGTCTGTTTCAACTCCAAATAGATTTGTTTTACAGTTAGAAATCTTTAGTTTATTGATATTGGCTGTTGGCATAAATCAGAATTTGACTCTAATTTGGGAATTTAACATGGTGGGGATAAATACATTGTTAGATCTCTGCTTTAATTATGAGGATAATTCCTCCTGGTGCCAAAGAGTGGGCTGTGTGAGGTGAACACAGGTCGGTAAAGGTCACGCATGAAACTACCTGAGCTGCTGAAGATGCAGCATCTACAGCAGAGAGCCGACAAGCCCGAGCCTGAACCTGGCGTGGCTGTTTCAGGTGAACCCAGAGTCAGACGTGGGAGCTGAAAGACGATCTCCCGATCCCTTCGGCCTGGACTGAGGAGAGACGAGTGTCTGGTTTCCGTTGTTTCACGCAGGACAGAACGTACTGAGGCCTCTCGGCTCTGAGGTTCTGTGGGAAAACAGGGAACAAAACGCAGCAGCCTCACCCCCAGCGGAGAGCGTAACCTGAGAGTTAACCACTTAAAGCACAAAAGAGATCAGGTATTCCCGCGCCTTGTTAAGAGATGTCCTCGGGGACTGCGGAGGGGGCACACAATGAATAAGCACGACATTATGCCACCGTGCAGCTCAATGAGTTGTTGACTCATGAGTCCCAACAAGAGAAAAGGGAGTTCCCGTTTTCACTGAACAACACACAGATGGACATACATACGAAGCATCGGGAGCAGGGAAGCTATTAAACGTCATGATCATGAAGGGATTCATGAATGGGCCCAGTGGTCAGGGCGCCCTGACCTGCAAAATGTAACTGAAACAACAACAAAGAGACACCAAACAACACTGAGGACCACAAAAAGATAAAAAATGAACACAAAGAGATATAAAAAGGACAAAATAAGATGCAAAACTGCCACAAAGAAACGCAAAACTACTACAAAGTCTAGCTGTTGTGTGTCTCTTTTAGTTTGGATGTCTTGCTGCTATTGTAGGAGAAGTGGGGGGGGCTTTTACATGATTGTACCCAGGGGCCCATTGTCCCATAATCTGTGCATGATCGTGAAACACCAAATGATAGATCCTCAGGCGACACCTCTAGCTTTGTTGTCCGTGGATGAAACACGTGACCTCTCGAGTCGTCTGCAGCTTCGCGTGACTGAATGTGTGGCGTCGAGTTTAAGTTTAAACCTTGCGGGCACCCCGACCTCTGACCTTTGCACTCATCACGTATCTCACACTCATCTTGTCTCCTGCACGGCGCCCCGGGGATTCGTCCGCAGACAGACTGACAGCACGACGTGTTGTCGGAGCTGCTGAGGGACTGTGAGCTGACTGCGCTGCACGGGGAGAGTGTTTTCTGAAGGGAAAAAAGAAAACGCCACATTTGTTCTTTGTTTGAGTCGAGTCAATACCTGTGAACAAGCACCAGGCTGAAAGCCACATACTAGACAACTTGCTCCAACGTCACTCACACGTAAAATCTTGCACAGACGTGTTGATGATGAATGGAGTGCCAAGTTTGTTTACACATGAGGTTTTTGTTTTTCCAGGTCTTAAACCCAAATTCTTTTCTGCTTTAGCTTCATCTGTTCTCCAATAAGAGGTCGACACGTTAACAAGCTGATTGATTAAACAGCGTTTTGTCTGAACACTTAAAAAGCTTCACTTTGCACATTATCAGCTCCAAATAGCAACAAGGAGAGAGAAGTGCTGCTGCTTGAGAAACTGAACTTAACACCTACAAATCCTATAAAACTGCACACGTTCAGCAAGTCAGCCATGTTGCAATGCTTTAATCTGGGGTTATACCTGCTGCTAAAGAAATAGTTGTGGTGAAATACGCTTGTTGGTTCTCTTTTCAAGAGCTAGACGAGACACTCAGATTTTTGTCTAAGTATGAGCTTGAACCATGAGACGATTGTCTCATGACGACTCTACAAAAGTGCAAAAATCGACCTGCAAATCTAAAACTCACAAATGAACACATCGTATCTTGTTTGTTTAATCAGTACATAAACAGTTACAGTTGTGATTTTAGATTTCCACAATATAACATCAAGTTTAACCTTGTTTAGTGATATACCTTTTTAAGTTCATGTGCGTTTTATGCCTTTATTTCAGGGGAGCTAAAGTCCAAAACTTGTAGATGAGATTAGGAATGAGGTCGTCTTTCTGTGCCAGAGTCAATGTCAAAACTAGTGAGAAAATCCCATGAAAATGGCAACAAGCGTGGATGGGATCAATGCAACTCTTTGTAAATTAATTAACAGAAAGAACAGCTCTAAAATCTGCTTATTTCTTCCACTGATGAGATTAAAAAAACAGGTTCGTTTCTACATTTGAAAACTTGAACTGGTGTTTAAGCAAGACAAACTTTACCTGCACTAATCCAAGTTGAACAGTCTTGTTTGTTCAGCCGTGACAAAGCTTTTATGGCCCTGTTGCTGCTGCTGACAGCTTTGTCATGGTATGAAAATATGAAGAATAATTGCAGCACAAGTTCCAGCTCATCGGGTCGTTGCAGTCTCGCCTCTCTGATACGGTTCTTTGGGTTGATGTTCCTCTCCTGTAATAACTGAGTGGACCTGCGTTACCTCATCATCCAGCCTCTGGTTCAGTGCTCACAGACTGCCTCTTACTCCAGGAGACATTACATGTGTGTGCAGTTTATCATTTGACAAGAGACTCGCCAAATGCTTCACTGGGAGATTTACTGAGTCTAGGTTTTTGGTCATCAGGGATTCAACGTGGAGCGGGATGTGCATGGAAACAGGCTGAGAGAAAGCTGCGAGCCCTGAGGGGTAACTGATGGAAATATTTGGTGCTGGAGGAAAGTCAGGAGATGTCAAAAAGAGAAAAATGATTATTGAGAGGCTCATGTCTCGTGTTTTTTCCATCTTTGGTGTGATCCCTCCAACAAAAAGCACTGGAAATACTGGCGTATTCTTATATCCATTACTGGGTTTGTATGAAAAGTCATTCCTAACTTCTTATGACCCAGAAGTGTCCAGCTTACTAAATTAAATTGCAACATAAGAAATAACTTAGCTAGCAAAGACTTTAGAAATGTGTAAATTGTTACAAACAAAAGCAATCAGCTAGACTGCAGCTAATGGCTACATTTATTATTTATGAATATTTCAACTTTTTTATGTTTCATTGTTCAAGAAAATAGTAAAAAATGTCCATCCCAGTTTCTTTCAAACAGGAAGTCCCTTGAGAAACATTATTTCTTTAACACGTGTCCTGGCTAAAACGGCAGCGTAGTGTTGTGTGTTATGGAGCAGAAAAGTTTAACTTTTTGTCTCTATCGTGCAGTCTTTGTCTTTGTTTACCATTGTTGTAAGTATCAAGAAATATATATATATATATAGTCAAGAAATTGTGACAGTGAGCTTTAATGTGCACCACATTCATGCTTCAAATGTCTTGTTTTGTCGAAAATCCAAAGATATTGAACCTTTTTTTTTTTTTAAGAAAACTACAAAAACCAGCAAACATTCACATTTGGAACCAAGCTGGGAGCTGTAGGCAGGGACCTTTTGGCATTTTTGCTTTAAATAAATGACTTAAATAATGATTTCATTATGATTGTGATGGTGAGAGAAGAGGCAGAAGAGAGGGAAGCTGCCTGTTGATTCACACCAGCTCTGGTTTCTTTGGGTGTAAAGACGAGATGGGTTGTTGACCATTAGGACCACCAGCAGGCTCACGTCACCGCAGCGGCGGCTCTGAGAGGATTATCTCCTCCCTGCTGTGTTTGTGGGTGAAAGAGAGACGAGGGTAGACTGTTTGCAGAGACAGGAAATGACAACGTGTGAGTGAATGTGTCTGTTTGTGTCATCAGCAGGTTTAACCATAGATATAAAGATATTATCTTTATAAACAGCCTCTGGGTTTTACCCTCCTCGCGAGAGAAAAATAAAAGTCCAACCAATCTGGACAGAAGTTGCTAAAATCAAAGAATTCATGTTGATGTATCTTCGATTATTTACTCCACCGTTTGTGATACCTTTAGTTACTAGTTACCTCTCATATTTATATATTATTATTACAAGTGTAATAAATGATGATATATAATGGTGGTTTAAGCTACCCAGCAGTGTATAAAGGAATTACTAATTATAAAACATTTGATCCACCTTTACCAGCTGGAACATTATAGTGATATAAGCTAGTGATATAATAAATATGATTATGAAATGTGTGATTGTGCATAATGAGTACTCTTACTAGCACTGTGAGTATATTTTGATGTTAATACTTTTGTACTTAAGTAAGCAACTTGTAACCGAGTATTTTTAAACTGTAGTATTTCTACTTTTACTTACATAAAGTGTTTGAGTCCTTCTTCCACCACAACACTGACATTAAATACATCTAATAATGAAATAAATACAATACACAACATTTAAGGAGACGGCAGCTGAGGCAGGACAGGAAGCAGCGTCTCTGTCTGACCTCAGCGACTGTCTCTGGCTCCACCTGAAAAAGCAAAAAAACAGCCATTAGCCTCACGGCTCGACTCTCTGACAAGCCTGTCTAAACACTGACGGAGGTTCATCTCTGTCACCGGCCGGGCGTGAGCATGTCACACAAACACAGACACACATGTTGGCTCTATTAGCAGTTTGAGTAAAGACGTAAGTGACGTCTGTGACAAACAACATTTATAAATGCAACTGAAGCCGTCCAGTTATCTCCTCTCTTTCTCAGCAGCACATAACTTTTTATAAAACTCCTTTTGGTCGGGGTTGTACATTTGTAACAACATACAAAATAATCAAAGTGGTGCACTTTTAAAAACAACAATTCATTGATTGTAGGTAGAAAAAAAGTTACAAAACATAGTTTAAACTGTGCAGGTGAGCTGCAGTTAGTCTTTGTAAATATAACTATGTGATAAAGAAGGAAACTAAACAAAAACTAGTGTTTGCTTGTATACAAACTTTAAAAAGTCTGTTTATCTAATTACCCCCGGTGGTATCGACTAGCTAGTTTCATTTTGCATGTGCAGAAGTTTTGACAAATCCACCGCTGAGACACTAATACAACAAATATGAGTGGAAATTTAGTTTGTGGTGCTCAAACATGGGAAGCGATCAATGTCTGTTTCCATAACAGATGTCTATTATTTATAATACACACAACATGCTATCAGGAGTTTTCACAAGGATATATATTTTGTGATTTGGATGCAATGGCCCTTTTTTATAAAATGTCCATATGTGTCTAAAATAGTAAATCTTTTTTTTTTAACCGGTTTTGGATCCTTAAATCCCAAATACAGTGACATCATCTAAATATAGTCTGGAGAAAATCACACTTGGATTACGAGGTCAATGCCAATTTATCAAAGTAACATAATCATCCCATTGAGGAAAATAATCTCAACTCAAGATCAATTTACTAGTTTTATTCTGAGCTCTAATTGGTGGATTGGGTTTTTTGTCTGTGTGAGGTTATATAATGAAACTTCAGTCACGTATGATTAAAATCACAACTTGCCACTAAAACAACATCATTTCTCAAATTCATTTTTCCTCGTGTCGTGTGATTTATTTGATTTATCTGTTTTGGCTAGAGAGCCTTCAGTCTGTTGTGGAAATTTAGTTAATCCTCTCACCAGTCTGTTGAAGAAAATCCCTCGTGACTCACAGTTATTAAAGGTTTACTTTGACAAAGGCAGGCTAATGACTAGTTAATGAACTGGTAAACCATTCATCTCGAAGAGAGAAGCACAAAAATGCAATAAAAATCTGAATTTGTAGATAAATAAATGATAATGCTCCATCTTATTTCTTCTGGATGATGAGATTAGCAATGCAAACGGAGCCGAATTGTTGCTGTGCAGCCAAGTAGTAATTATATTTCAACAATTTGCATTTCAAATTCAATTCCCTCTCGTGGAAGACGGCGGGATAATAACATGCAAATTAGTTCATCAGAGTGAGAGGAGAAAAAAGACGTGATGAGGAGCAGATAGCAGATATTTTCTTCTTGGCACTGATGAGTTTATTTTACTACAACGGAGGAAAACAAAGGAAAGAGTTCCCATCCAAATTGTTATATTTCCAATTTGGGATAATAATTAAGTACATCATTAAATAAGTGCACAGTTTCTTCACAGTTTTCTTCAGTGAATATGTTAAAATTACATCAACAAAAAGTAAGTCTGCTTTGTGAGATAAGGTGTGCAAAGATGAATTTAACTCTGTCACTTCCTGGAGTGACTTTATTTCATGGCTGGTGCACAAGACTGCATTTGTTTTACCCAGGTGTACCTGAGAGACTGAGTGTGCAATCCCCTTCCTGGGTACATTTATAAAGAGAATGTAAATAAAGTGTAAATGTACGTACTTTCTGTGGCTCCTTCAAACTACCCATATAGTAATCCACTTCAAAGCACACACACACACACACACAGAGTATGGCAGCACATTGATGATCTCAGGAACACAGCTGGTTACAGATTCAAACAGGAACTAACACACTAATGACTGGCTTTAATTGTAAAATAAGAGGGGTGTTTTTCTGTAGCGGGGACACGCTGAGGGTGAATGACGTGCAAGCACACGACCCAGTTTGCTGTAACACAAGTCACCTGCTCGTTGCAGACTGAAATAGCTCTGGCAGACAGAGTGGGCTGGATAATTAGGCCTGCTTTTAATAAACAGTGACTGAGCATGTCACTGCTGCCTGGCCTGCTCTACATGGATAAATGTCCTTTTCCATCTCCTGTGAAACTCTCTTGCGGAGCCACAGATGCTTCCAGGAACAGTATGTGCCCTGCAGATCCAACCCCCCCCCTTACTGAACGAAAACCTCACTGCCTGCCTCTCGTCACATCACCACCGGGCACTGAGTGAACCGCTTTGAGGCTTTTGCCGTGTGTTTATCTAATCATATTCCCCTGCCATGACCACAAAGCTGGGCTCCCTCGCAGTGTCCAGTGTCATTTTTCCATGGGGCCTCGCTGGTGAAAGCTCTGTGGCTTGGGGTTCAGGAGTGTCATGGAGTTAAGATGTGCCGCCTGGCTGGTGAGCCACGAGGGTTCTCTGAACGGCAGAGAGGTTTATGATGGGAACCCTGTTATTATGAGAAGCTGGATGGATAATTACTGTACTGGTGCGGTGTTAAACATGTCGCTGTTGCCGTGTAAAACCTGCTTCAGTTTCTGTTTAATTGATGGCAAAAGTTTGGAGTTTCTTTTGTTCCTTTAACCACATTAGTAACTTAATATACAGTTCCTCCAAAAAACTAATTCACAGAAGTGAATAAAAACCACTCTATTTATGTACAAAGTCGTAATCATTTCCCTTCTTCTTCTTTTAATGCAAATATGAGTGGTGACTTTACAGTTTAAAGGCAAAGGCTGACGTTGTTTTACATTTTTCTTATTGACTCCAAAGTCTTTAGCTGTCAGCCGGAAGCCCATTGGTTTGCACTGAAGGCCCACATCTTTAAAACAGGACACAAATGCTTAGTTTCATGTCTTATAAAGGGATAATCATTTCCTAAAGCTACTGGCCACTGTAGTTTTTACCGAATGTTACTCAGACAGGAGTAAATTGTCCATTTGTTGGCGACTATTTTCAGCGGCAGATTAATACACATTTTGTGTTTCCAGCAACAGACTGCGTTTTTAATAGCTTTATTAGACAACACTTGTTAATTCATTGTTACTTTACATGTTTTCGTGTGATATAGAACTTCAGCAGATTTATATTTGAAGCTTTAAAGATGGTCATTGTTTTGGGGTGAGTTTGCTTGATTGGCAACACGACACTCTGTTATGTTACTTTCTCCTTTGTCCCCTCAGAAACCTGCACAGTAGCGTCCGTGACAGGTGCTATATGCATGTTTTACTGTGGTCTATGTTCTTAGTCCCTGAAAAGCTGACATTTGTAAGAAACAAGGGTTTCGTCAGCAGCAATAACACACCATTTCTCCAAACACACCTCCAGCTTTCTCCTGGCAGCGCTTCCTGTTTTTCCTCATCTGGCAGAGAGGACAGATCCTCAGCGGCTTCCAGGGAGGCGCGTGGACTGCGTCCCACCAGCTGATGTCTCGCTTTGTGAGGACACGTAAAACCAAATGCCTCATACCTCAGAACCTGAGTCACTCCCTGGTGTCCTGCCTGACTCAGATGAGGCAGTCATGCAGGACGAGGACAAACGAGAAGACACACAAACACACTGAGTCAGACTCTCTCTGTGGCAGCGTCTTCACTCCGCTGGCTGCTGTCCACATCGGCTTTTAAGCATGGTGACCCTGGGATCAGGCCCGCATGCTTTCCCCTTTAGCTCAGCCCAGATTCAGAAAATACTCTGCATTCTGGGGGCTTTGGGATGGGGCAACGCTGCTAAACATATCAGATGGTGAAGCGGGACGTTTTACGCAGAGGAATTTCTGTCTTCTCACACACATAAAAACTATTTTCCAACCCAGTTTTATCCCCTGGTATGCTGCCTCTTGTCCAAACGGGCTCCCTGTGCCGAACCAGAAAGCCTGTGTGTTTTATAATACTCTCTAAGGGAGACTGTAAAAGCCTCGTCCTTTGTGTGTGATCCCATTAAGTTCAGGCTGAGGTATCCACGGGTACGTTGCGCTCTTTGCTGATGAAAGACACAGAAGGTCTGTGAGTGAGAAAGCAGCCACCAGAGACACAGGTAATGCAGATGGAAGGAGCAGCCATCCTTGCCGGGCCTCCCTTCCTCCTCATTTGAAGCTCCACCGCTGAACTGTGACCCATCAAGTCGCTCAGCCAAGATGCATAATGACCCCCCAGCCTGGCTACCACCACCACATGCATACAAAAAGAGGGCAACGTGATACGGGGGCATCTGTTGTACCTCCGAAAACCTTGTTGAATATTTGAAGGGAAAGCAACAAAAAAGAAGCCGAAAAACATGAATTCACAAGTTATTTTGTCTGAAGGTGAATGTGTGTAAACTGTTACAGGACCGCAAAAGTTTTGTAAACACTGGATTAAACTGGATCATCTGTCTCAGATGTCTCAGAAAGCAGTTAATCTTCTTATCCTGGAAAAATGGACACACACCATGTATTTTTTTTTTTTAAACATCTTTATTGGTTTAAAGCACGGATGTATAATAAGAACTGGATGCTGGATGGCGCCCACTCACTTTCCACATACATTACAGAAGCTGATGACATGCGTAGTTTGGGTTAAATCCTTCATTTAACCTTTATTGAACCAGCTAAGTATCACTGAGGTCGAAGATCTGGTCACAACAGCAGCATGAAATGTTGCAGACGAAACCAAGTCAACCAAGAGTTAACGACAAAAATCCTAAAAACAGATTATAATACTAAAATATGCATATAAGGGGGGTAAGACCAGTTGAGAAATGGAGTCAAAACTAAATCCAGATGTTTGTAACTCAGAGCTGCTTCTCACAAACTGCAGGAAACTGACACATAAGTCTGTCATCCTATTAACACTGTTTGTTACTTTCCACGTGTTATGAAATACTCAGACTGGTATTTATAGCACTTGGGAATCTAAAATTAGGTTGCAGGATTTTTGCTATCTATTTTTTTTAACCTGTGAAAACATGGAGCAAGTTTCTTATTTAAAATTATTCTGATTAAAACAATCAGTGTTGAAGAACTTTTAATATTAATAATAATAATAGTGGCTGCCGAGTTTGTCTACGGGGAGTTCTGAGAGAGAAGCAAAGTTAAACAGAGTGAACACTGTTTGTTTGTTTGTTTGTCCTTTTATCCATGTTAGCGTAATTTTCAGCTGTGCTGCTGCAGACTGGCACCGCTCAGCACCCAGTGACATCAGCTCTCTGGGCACCAAACCCAAAAGAAGAACGGTGTTTAACCAGCAGCAATCGCTCATTCGGCACCACAAAGACAAACGCAACACAGGACTAAATGCACAAACAGTATAAAACCTATTCTTACTTCTTCTCTTGACTGTTTGCGCAGGCATTGGGAAATTCTGGGGCGAGCTGTGTTATGCAATGAAGTTTGTATGGCAGCCTTATATGGAGACGTGGTGGGGGTGTTTGTCCAGTTAGTACATGCCTGTCAGGGCTTTGGTAACAAAGGAGCCCACTGTAGAGAGAGAGAGATCTTTAAGTTTCATTATGTCTAAATATGCACTCAAGTCTCGTAAAATCCAGGTAAAGGTGTAATTTGACCTCAGAAGTAGACACCTTACCCAGTAACAACAAGCATAACAGCCTCAAAGGCATATAGAGATGCCAGAGAAAACATTAGTGGATGTCCTCTCGATATCAGGTTTCTTTTTCTCAAGATTAATGACACTTTTGTGGGAATCAGCTCATGTGAAGGCTGAAGATTCTGGGTACTTTTATTCTTTTGTACTTTTGATTTCCAGATAAAAGGCAGATGATGATTAGTTATTAGTCTTTAATCTGATGTTTTGACACATTTGTGCATCAATTTATCATATCCACACCTTGCTGCTCCTCTCTGCCGTCTTGAACTGTCATTAATAATTAATAGGAGTGTTTTCCTCTTTCGTGCTCGAAGAAATCCTCGCCTTACCTGGAGATGAGGGAATGAGACGCTGCACCTGCCCCCACATCTCCCCTTTGATATAACTGGCCAGGCATGAAACAAAAGCTGATCACAGCTCTGTAAAGGAAATGAAATCATTCAGGGAAATATTAAATGGCCAACACACCTGTTTCAGCGTGACTCCTAAAGTAAATAGTCAATTTCTGTGGAATTGATTTTGTTTATCCTGAGGCACAAGTTTACTGTAATGATCTGAGCACATTCCAGCGGCACTGAAGCAGCTTACAATGAAAACGACGTCAGATACACTAGAAGTCTTTAAGCCTGTGATTATAAACAGAAGAAGACAAAAGCAGCTTTTAGTCAATTTAGATGGCAGCAGATCATCAGCAGATTCTGCTGTAGCTAGCTAGCATAAGCTGATGCTAACAGTAAAATTCAGTTGTGTCGGTTTTTCAGCTGATTTGTTTTCAAATAATAAACAGGTAAAATGATCTTAAATGTGCTTAAATCTTGGCTATATACACTAGATAATGCTAAAAGACTAAAGCTAAAGCTAACACCGGCCAATGATCCATTTAAAAGTCAAGGAGTAGAAGCAGCATTTTTCGTGTGTTGCAGGTTAGAGCTAAGTAGCTATTAGAGTACATTATATTACGTAACAAATAGTATTTAAAATAAACTTGTAAATATTAATCGTTCTAACATTTCAAAGCTCTTCAGAAATAACTTTCACGAGCAACACATAGGTTAGGCTAACATAAAGCTAGCTTTCACAAGTTTGGCTGGAGTTACTGGAGACAGCGGGGCTAACGTTAGCCTAAACTCTGATATCCTAGCAACTTCATGTTCGAGTACCGAACAGACATTTTTCTAATGTAACCTGAAACCTCACATAATTTAGTTTGCTGATGACATACCTCAATTCCTTACACGTTTGCCCTTGTGTTTTTGGTTTGGAAAAGATACCACGCCCTCCAAAGTGCTACAGTTACGGTTGCTAAGCTATGGTTAGCAAACAGTCAACTGTGTAACTGGGGGTGTTTCAACTGGGGTTCAGATGGATTTCACAAAAATAAAGGCGAAAAATATTCAAACGAGGTTGTTGATTGTATCCATATGTTTAAGAAATAAATAGAGCAGATTATGGGAATAGTGACACACAAATAGTTCTGCAGGATCCAGGCCTCCACCAATGACATCACGGCTCTGCATGAGTTTTGTTTAGTCTCACCACTGCCGACTTTAAGGATGACTCATTCAAGGTTCATGCCCTAATGAATTCAGAGGAAAACTTACTGTGTAGCTAAGAATAAATATTTGCACAGAGTCATACATTTAACTCTGACAGTTTAATCTACACACCCATAGTAAGTCATTCTGAGAGACGACGTTCTTCCTCTTGTTGGAAAAAAGGCCTACAGGAAGTAAAAGTTTTTCTGCCAGTGAGGTTGCCTTGTGACAGGCTTATCAGTTAAGATGGCATCTGAGACTGACAGAGGGAGACAGAGACGAGTGACTCCGTCTGTCACATCTCTAAATCTGTCACATTAGCAAGATAAACGTAGGCCTGTCTGGGTGCTGGGAGGCTTTTTTTCACACATTAACATTGAATTTAAAAAGACAAAAACAAAACTCATGTAATTTAACAGTATATATGTAATAAAAATAAACAGAATAACTAGTAGTCTAGACAGAAGTACCTTTATTTGTCTCGTGTCCATTGAGTCTATATACTTGACAAGACTCTGACACATTCTTAGCCGGTGATACGGATGCTGGTGAAGTATTTGACGTCTAAATCATCCCCATCTTCTCTCCGAGAGCCCTGCCACAGAAACACAAGGACTCTTGTCTCCGTGAAGGGCTTTACTGGTAATTCAAGAGCTTTTTGTCACAAACCGTAGACATCTAATCAGCGGAAACCATAAATGCCTCATGGTCATTTGCTGTGTGAAACCCACAGGCCGCCGCATTTCATAGCCTACCTGGACTTTGAAAAGGACTGTGGTGGAAACAGCCCAGCATCTTGATAGCCTGAGTGTAATCTACACAGCGGTTTTATATGGGTCGTTGTGCTCCCCCTCCTACAGAAGGATCTGTAAGGCCAGATTCCAGACGTTGATAGGCCTGTTGGGACTGGATGGTTTTGGCTACTTGTCTGACTCGAAACGTGCCGGGAACATTTATTCTTCTGGAAAATTTGGTGTTAAGCTTGTCTGCATCACCCACATACTGCTGGCAAACATCCCTTTCCTCCCCCCCCCCCCTCTTTCCAGACAAGTTATAGTGACCCTGGGAGGGATATAGGTCTCTAGGGGAGAGTTAAGTTGGAATAAGTGAAGTTTCAGATTTTGGCTCTTAACTGGATATAATGCAGTTTACAGTGCAGAAACAGACCATGCTGCCTGTGTTGTATTAGTGCTTTTTTATATTATACATTCTTGTACATTTTTTTGTAACATGCATCGAGACATCTAGGACTACACTTGGTCAAGACTGAAGTATCTCAACAGCTACTGGACGGATTGCCATAATATTTTATACAGACATTCATGGTCCCAAGAGGATGAATCCTACCGATTGGTGATCCTCTGTCATTTCCTCTAGCGTCACCATTGGGTTGACACGCTTGTTTTTTAGTTAAATGTCTCAAGATATGGTTTACTGCTAACTAGCATGCTAACAAACAAAACTAAGATTTTGAACATAACATTTCAGACGTGATACCTGCTGATCAGCATGTTAGCATTGTCACTGTGGGCATGTGATCCTTTACCTCAAAGCACCACTGCCTATAGCACGGCTGTAGACTCTCAGTCTGGTTTGTTTTAGTGAAATGTCTGGACAATGTCATTGGATGGATGCCATGAATGTTTTGTAGACATTAACGGTTCCCAGACGATAAATTCCAATGACTTTTGTGATCCCCTGACGCCCTTTCTTCTAGCACCACAACGAGGTCGACATTTCTAGATTTGTTAGAAATGTCCCAACTTATTGGATGCTTTGCCATGAAAGTTGGTACAGACATTCATGTCGCATTCAGGGTGAATTGTGATATTTTAAGGGATCCCCCTTAACTTTTCATCTAGTGCCAATGTTGGATAGTATTAACACACCTGTGATTAAGCACTTTAAATAAACGTACCTACTTCCTGTTTATCTTATTTTATATGTTCGGTTTCCGGCCTCCTCTCAAAGTCGTTTTGGCTTTTTTTCAACTTACAGCTGAAACACTTTTTGCCACCACAACAATTGCAGTGTTGTTGTTTCTTTGCAATTAAAAAAACCCCAACAAAGTAAAAAGTTATTAATGAAGACAAGTAAATTACACTGCTCCAGTAATGATTAACTCCCTGTTTTGACATTGACCAAAACAGAAAATCTGTGCCCTGAGGAAAAGTTTCTCTCAATGAAAGACCGGAGCCTCCCACGTGCAGCAACATGAAGCAGCTTGTCCTCTGTGGTGACTCACTCGCACAGCTCGCGTCTCCAGCCTTAGCTACACATTTCTCGGCAGTAGCGAAAGGTTTGGATGTCTTTCATCAGAATTACATGGCCTGAAGCAACATGGATCTCAATCCGGGTTTCCCACAGTTGAACAGCATCAGTGGTCACTCAACATGTTTTTGATGTAACCCTTCAAAGAGACAAGATCCCTCTAATCACATAAACCCTGAGCTCTACCACTCGCTGCAATACATTACCAAGACTAACACAGAGCTGTTAATCATTCGTGTCATTTTCTTGTCGTTTCCCAGAATGTTTAAGGAACTGAAAACAAAAACATCTCAATGGGGGGTATTTTATTTACCAGATTTAGCAGCACCAAAATATATAAGAGGTTGGGAGATTTAATCAAGATAAAGGAGGAGAAAAGATCAAGACGTTTGCGTCCTGGGGGCAGATTTTGTCAGATGCAGATGTAGCCGTTGGTTGTGGTCAAGCGTCGGGCCTCTCAGGTGCAGCTATTCTCATGTAGAGCCAAATAGAGATCAAACCCTCATTCTTTCCCTCCGTATAACTTGTGCCACTTCAAACAGAGTCGTTGTTTAAACTGTGATTGTGAACACCTGCCTTTAGAGAGCCATCAAAGGTGAGCTACAATAACCCACTTGTGAGTCTCTGGGAACCCCTTGTTCTCACTACAAAGGGAATCAGAGCGCCTGCCCCTGTGAACTCTGTTTGACTTTAGATTTGTGTACCAGTGCTGCACCAAACAATGGAGCTTTAGTGTTTATTAAACTTAAGCATACGGTTGGTACTGCTAGTGCCAGTGTTATGATGTCTCTTCTCAGTCAGCCAGATCAATCACATTGACCCATAATGCAAGAATTTGTGGGGATAGATCCAAAACTGAAGAAGTGATCTGATTTCACCAAAACCAACAGATATGAAGTCATCCAGGTTCAGTGAAAATACAGATGTTATTGTGAAAAAGGCTCTGCGGCGTCTCGACTCTCTATAAGACAATACTGACGACATTTAATACCTTTTATAAGGTTTTATAGGTTCTGCAAACTTGCCATTTGAGGGGAAGGTCGTGTATTTTGATTTCAATAGAGTTTTAACTTATTTTTATGAATGAAAATAAAGATTTCTATCCAAAGATAGACCAAAAGAGGAAAATAGAGACAGCTGGAAGACGACTGCATGTCTTTGTGTAAAAGTGCAGCAGCGGTACCTTGAGTAATCACTCAGCTGGTTGGTTAGTGATGTGTGTCCTCACTGTGACAGAGATGTTAGCCAGATGAGGGGGCTCTGCTGATGACTCACCTGAGTCAAGGCCGTCTGCCTGAGGGCGACAAAAAAGAAAAAAAAAACAAGGTGAAGAAAGAAGGAGAGAGAGACCACAGCACCCACAGATGAATAGGTTGGAGGGGGAGATATCTCAGCTTGCAGATTCAGTTACACACAGGCAAAGATTTATACAATAGGCTCAATATACGTGAGGTGAGATCAAAAAAACTTTCCGATAATAGGTCCAAAAAGCTGCAGGTCCGTGCAGAACCTGTAGGCGAGCACAATGCCAGTATGACTCTGTCCAGGATACAGTGACGTCTCATATTGCCCCCCCCCCAAAAAAAAATCCCCATTTGAGACGTAAAACATTTGTCACATTTGTCTTCATGGGAAAGGGGATTCACATGGGCTTGGCAGATAACTCCTCACTTTTCAATAGAAGGGACTGACAGTTCAAAAGTATGCAATGACTGATGTGGGGAAGGCCTTTGGTTGGTGACACGCACACACGGAGACAATGACAGGAGCAGTGAGTCAAGAATCAAATACCATAAAGCCAAGCTGCAAGAAGCCACACATTTTCATTTTAATCACCTTCTAACCCACTAACATTTCATTTTCTCTTGCAGATATCTGAACACGGACATGATGGTTGGAAAAAGAAAAGCCAGCTCTGTTGTGGAAAT
This sequence comes from Nannoperca australis, assembly GCA_036023655.1. Classification (NCBI taxonomy): domain Eukaryota; kingdom Metazoa; phylum Chordata; class Actinopteri; order Centrarchiformes; family Percichthyidae; genus Nannoperca; species Nannoperca australis. The sequence goes on along the minus strand of JAVQJD010037542.1, from coordinate 10,903 downwards.
CTACAAGGAGATGTTGGAAAAATGGGAGAAGGAACCCACCTACTGGCCATCTGAAGGAATCTGAAGTGATCACAGAAAGATGTTTTCCACTTGGGATAATATTTCAGAGGAGGGAGGCGTTTTACATGACATTTTAATCCGCCCTGTTCAGCAAGGATCCTTAACTACATTTTGACCTAATTCTCGTTTGACTTTTATTTTAGCATTCATTAAATCTACACGGCTCAGACGCCATTTGATATGTTAATAACTTGTTTGTTTTCAATGTGCTGAAACTTCCCTCCTTCAGTAAACAAGGCTGGATTCTCTTGAGGATGAAGGAAAAGCGGAATTATCTCTCACGGCTTGTATTTGTGGTTATTAGCTGACAGTAAACTAAAAGAGAGCAAAGTTAATAGATCTTTTGTTGTCGTGCGCGGAGACTGTTCAGATCAATTCAAAGATGCAGCAAGCTGTGGGAGAGTCAAAGGACTCTTTCATCCCACTGCCATGATCATTGATGTGTCTGCTCCTTCATCTACCCCCACCCACGTAGCTCCACCTCTCTCAACGCGTTTCATTTTACCCTGTCGACCCTCCACAGCAACTTTCCCAAATAAAACACACTGAGAATTCACTTTACCCCCTTTGGTGTAAATGGAAAATGAATACATTAAGTTTTTTCTTGTGATGCAGATTTTCTTTTTTAAACATAAAACCATAACTAAATAAACTCTAAGGCAGAACTTCACCATGGTAGCAGGCAGTAACAAGATAAAGAGATAAAAAGTCAGTGCTCATCAGTCTCAATATAAAAATGGTTGTTTTTCTTGACTTCTCTTTTGCATTAAAACAAAACTCACTGTGGGTGAATCTTACTGTTACCAAATAAACTTTAAAATTACTTTATAATGAAACTATATATTTGTAAAATAATTAACTCCTATAACTTTGAAATTCAACTTATAAGCCACATGGGCAAGTACATAAAACATTGTAGTTTAATTTACTCTTTTTTTTACTCTACAACAAACAGTGCCAGGATTTTGAATGTTATGTTCTAATAACACTTGCAAGGTTTTGTTTTAACATTTATTATTAAATGCATGGTATTTTAGACTGATGCCCCACGTAAACTTTAATTGAAGTGTTGATTTTATATATATATATAATTTTTTTTAAATTGTATTTTGACCTTGATGACATCACACATGGCAGTCCTGACTTAACTTATTTTGTATAATAAAATATAATTATTATTGACTAAATCCTATGGCACACAGGACATTTTCCAGGCTTAATGAATGTTTATTATTTAATAAAGGTCATTTGAAGTTGACACACTTTGATCCATTTAGTGGAACTAGTTAAAATTATCTAAGTATGGCCTCAAGGAGAGGACTTCTCCGGACAGTCGCTGGTTAAATGAATGCGGACGTTGTTGCTGTAAAGTGTCAAGTGAAAAGAAAACGGCTTTGAAGAATCTGACGGTGGTCAATCGAGCATTGGTGGTGGATTCTGTTTGAAAAGTCATGCTTTTACAGGAAACAAAGGTTGACATTTGCTTTGCAAACCAAACATGGCCTTCATTGACGCGTTGCTGTCTTGTCTGCCTGTTCCCCCCAAAGACCCCCTGTCATACAACAGAGTGAGGTAGCACATCTTTTTCCTTTTGTTGTGTTTCATAGGAAATCCATGCCAGAACATAAAATGAAAAGCAGGAATAATAATAATTCTCCATTTTTTATAGCTTCTTGATGTTGTGTGATACTGGAGAAATGTTGGTTACATTTAAAGTTTAAAGGAAATAGTTCTGAGAAAACCTACACAATTTGAAAAAAAATATTTCTTGAACATCTTGCCTGAACATTTTCCTCAGACGACTCAGTCTCTTTCAAGCCCTCAGGGAAAGTGAGTATTCACTGGTTTTGACCATACACTGCACATACACAGGTGAAGCATTAAAAATCAATTGCACACTTCTTGTTCAAGTAATCCTCTTACATTTGGGATACTAGCATTTACACATGATTGTTTAGTGCTTAAAGGATCATACCGGTAGTTTTGCATGTTTTAACCTATTTACCACAAATCTCACACACATTGCATCCCAGGTGATCATTCTAGCAACCTTTAACACATTTAAATACATTTTCTACCTTTACAGGCATCAATTATTTCTTGTTTATCTTCCGTACAGTATGAAAATGAATCAGCAGTCTTGCTGGAGATTCCACACCTGGAAAAACTTTGCTAAAAGGTTTTCATAAATAAGACAAGAAATATATATAACAGAAATGAATGGAAGATGATGGCTGCCTGGCATGTCGGAGAAATACAACCTTACTGGTATCTTCCTTTAACAATACCTTTCTGCAACTTACAGATACATAGCTGATTGCCTCTCAAACAACAATAGCTGAACTCATAGGAAGATGTGGGTGTGCATTTATTCCCTCATGATCCAGCAGCCTATTAAAACCCACTGTTAACCTTTGCATTTAAAGAAAGTTCTACAGACTCAAAACGTGTCAAATGTCAAAAGTTTACTCACCCTCATACCTCTGAACTGGGACACTTCTTAAAATACTGCACTCCTCAGAGAAATGTACCAGAACATTCAGTGTCTACATAACTCTCAGGTTCCCTCCCTGCCTTCCCACATTTTCTTGTTCTTTCTGACGCTCAGCCGCGTGAGAATAAGATGTCAGACAAGTGTAAAGCTTCACACTATTTAAAAAAGCTTTCATCTGTTTCCAGATTCTGTCTGGATCCTACTGGGACTGACAGAGCAAGTCAATTCTCACTGTTTGTCTTGGGCTCTATTGTATATTCTAGCCCACTTTAGCTTAAAAGTATGGATTTATTTCAGCATTTAAGGATATTATGTTATTTCTTTCTGTCACTTAAACTCGCCCTTCTTTTGTGCCTTTCTCACATCCATCCACCATATTATTTATTATTATATCAGGCGTTTCGGGGTGACGTGGCCGGAGCCAATCAGCACCAAGAAGAGCTCCTGCATCCACCCGTCGTCATGGGCAACGCCCCGGTAGTAGCTGTCACTTTACGTCATTTGATTGCCATGTAGATTCTTTTTAAATATAAACCAATAAACATAAAATAAACATTACCTATTTATGAAAGGTTTATGTATACATATAAACAATTACATATGCCTACAGTTGTGACCCCCTGTTCTGATTGGCGTTGGAAGAGCTTGTGCCACCTGCGCTAATAAGCTAGCGCTAGCAGCCAGCACGTGACGGTTGTCTGTCGCTTAGCAACCACGTTGTTTGGCTGCTGGTCAACAGATAACTGTGGGCGGTAAAACGATCTAATTAAATCCACATTACGTATTTTTCAAGTTTAAACCTTGTGTTAAATGAGGTTAAAGGACGTTGATGGAGATAATTTGTATTTTAATTATAGCCTAATATCGATCCGCGATGTGCTGCGATTACTACGCATATTTTCTGCGCAAACGCCACGTTCCTCTCTTTTGTTGCCCATTCATGAAGCGACGTCAGTGTCCCGGAGATGTGTCGACGTGAACTGGTAACCCCCCCACCCTTTACATAGCTGGCGACTGGCCCTTTAAGGGTTATGCAGCGGGGCTAGCCGATGTAGGACGAGCCGACCGTGCGTCTGCCTGCCTGCGCTCCCGCTGCCATCCCCATCATGGCCTCCACACAGCCGCCACCGACACCACCGAGGATGAACCGACCAGACAGCGGCCCTTCCCTTCCCGGAGTGGAGACGGACGTCAAGCCGAAGCAGAGGCACCGGTAGAGGCGAGCCGCGCCGGGGAGAGCCGCCACACACATCCTATGCCACCCCGGGTCTCCTCCATGCCTTCGTCTAAAGCCAAGTACAGCTATTCGATAAAGAGGGGTGCGAGCCCGGGCGGCGGCGGCGGCGGCAGCGGCGGCAGAAACATGACAGCGAACAGGGATTATTCTGTTAATCTGTCGGTGCAGCAAGTGCTGAGCCTTTGGGTGCAAGGCACGACGCTGCAGCACTTTACAGGTATGCGGAATGAATGCTGCTTTCATGTGTTCACGCAGAAGTAATCACCGCCGAGGAGCGCGTACTGTGTAGTTGTGATGGTCCATTTAAAACTGAAATAACCCTGATATTTCTCCTCATCATGCTTAGTGAGCAGGAAGGGCAGATACAGGTGGGTATCTGTATCACCCCAGCCCCCCCCCCACCTCCACCCAGCTAGTGAATAACTGCCGGCCAGGCCACAATAAAAATGCCACTCCTCTGTCCACGCGTGTAGACACAGTGGATGGCGTGAGAATACTCACAACAAGCCGCTAATTAATCTTTCTGCTGCGTGAATGCGTCTTGACTGTGTAGTAAATTAAGTGTTGCCCCCCCCCTTCCCCTCCTCCCTTTGTCTTGCAGTCCAGTAATGAAGGGGCAATTAGAGGCAGCATCCTCAACTCTGGGCAGGATGTCAGTCTAGGCTCCAGAAATAGTGAGGATGAGTAAAAAAAAAAAAATCTGTGCTTCTGAATGGTAGGGCCAGGCGATAACAGCTTCACTGTGGGTATTAAAGAAGCTGTAAGTGTGTGGAGCATCGATACAGAAGGTCCTGGCATATTTATGTACACCAAAAAAGAAAAGAAAAAGGCCTGCAAGCTGATTTGCTTGTTCCCTATTCCTATATTTAATATGGACGTGACTGACAATGTTTATTCAGTAGATGTTCTGCCTCAGGTGAAGGTGACAGTCTGCACTTTGTCCTGAGGGTCTGTGTTAAGCAGCTCTAAGGGAGATGATGCGGGGATCTAAACACGGTCAGTCAAGTCCACAGGACATTTTAAAAAAGCACGTAGTAACAAGAAAAACAGTGTGTGGGCATTTGATCTTTTCCTCTACAGACAGGCCAAACTTCCTCAGCAAGAACAGAATCGCATCTGTTCAAAGCATGTATGAAAAATGTGACATTTAGGGAGGGTGCCTTATACATCAACATCAACATCAACAACATATAAGCACAAGATTGTAGATGCTCTTGAATCCCCCCCTGCAGAGTGAGTGATACAAAGGTGGACATGTGGTCACAGCCGAGTTGACACATGCACGTCTTATGAAATGCAGCTCACGTCCTGTGTTGAGACACACATCAAGCGAGAGCGAAAAAAGAGGTAGTTAACTGTGCTGACTCAGCAGGAAGCTGCACGGAGAAGTTTGCGGGAGCAGAGCTGCAGCAGCGAGTAGAAAGCTGCGAGGAGCTGACGCCCCGGAGGGTGCACGAAACTGCCACCCGACCCCCCACCAGCCAGGTGAAAAACGACCTCCTGACACACGAGATAAGGTCAGGGGGAGAGTGTGTGAGCCCTGAACAACAAGAGCAACACACTCCAGAAGCAGATGTAAACTTTGAAGATACGTCGACCCACTTTGCTCTTTCTTTCTCCGGAGAGTTTCTTAAATAACCAAATGGATTTCCGGTTTATGATTTGTGCGCTTGCAGCAGTTTCACTTCAGCAAACCATGACGGGGACGTAGATTGCTTTATGATTTGCAAATGTGAGTGCAAAAGAAGGCATGAGATTTGCATGGCTACATAACATGCAGATGTAGTGATAATAATACACTATTCGTATACAGCACCTCAACATGCTCAAATCAGCCCCTCAGTTATATAAAATCCAGCAAATACAAATAATAAAATGAGATAAAAACAGTAAAATAGACAAATAAAACATATAAATCATAGTGGAAATGGGAAAATAAAACATTGGGCTAAAGATGTTACTGATTCTGCAGCTTCAGATCTGAAGGACTCGGACTACACCATTCACTGTTCGGTGTTCGGGACAAAGTCAAGACTACCAGCCAAGTCATCACTACCAGCCGGCCACATCTCCCCTCTCTCTGTCTCCTTATACTGGGACAAATCCATCATTCTTCCTCCTGATGAATGAACCCAGCACCCGTGCACAGCTCCGGCTCTGGGTGCCTGCAGTCTTTGGTTCGTGTTCTGCAGCTGCAGCAGCCTGTGTGCCCGTGCAAAAACTCTGACCTCTTATCAAGCGACCCCAAAAAAAAGATCCGCTGCTTTTTTCCTGCTTTGCCGTCAACAAGCGAGCGCTAAGGCTGCCGTGCTGACAAAGACCTCGGTCTGTAGTTGCGGATTAGCAGAAGTTAATGCCGTGCTTTGACTGCTTTTCGGCCGCTCGTATCTATGAACATGACACAGCACTTGCTCTCTCTGAGCTGTGACCACCTGCACTGCAACATCTGCTAAACAAAAAAAAAGAGACCTGCCAGGAGTCGTTTCTATCAGTCAGAGTAAATAACGAGCCATGTATTTTCCACTGAAACATTTCCTCCTACCAATTCTTTCTCTCTGGTTGTTAATTTAAATCTTGATCACATTACATCAAGCTTGTAATTCATCAAGAAGTGCAGCAGAAATCCATTTAACCAGGCCATTTAAATGTTGGTGTAAATGTTAGCGGCCAGCATGGCAGGTGACTGGTAGCGATTTATCCACCAGAGACAGATTTTACTGACATTTGGGCTGTCGGTGTCGGACCTCGCCCATCGGTGGTTGTGCTGAGTAACGATGGGTGAAGTATTCAGGTCACTTACTCAAGTAAAAGCACTGATATCACAATGTAATTCTACCACATTGCAAGTAAAAGTCCTGCATTCAACATCTCAGTAAAAGTACAAAAATATTATCAACAAAATGTTCTTAAGGTACCAGAAGCAAAAGTATTCGTTCTGCAGAATAATGGCATTAAAGATATTTTTATAAATGATATTATTAGATGGTTAATACTGATGCATCAGTGTTAAGCTGGTAAAAATGGGGATAGATTAAAATACTTTATAGTGTTTGTTGGGTTGTCCTGTGGTTTCCAACCTAAGGGTTGGGCCCCCTCCAAAGAGTCACACATAAATCTGAAGGGTCGTGGAATGATTGTTGAGGGAGGAAAGTTGGCAAAACAAAGGAATTTGGTCTTATCTCGAATTTTTGTGTGTGTGAAATATTGACCTTTGACCTTTTGGAACCTTTCATTCAAATAAAACCATCTTAGAAGTTTAAAGGTGGATCTGCTAACAACCCATATACATCTGAAATGTGACGGTGTGCTTTTCTTACAGAAATTGTCATTGGGAACCACTGGTTTAACTATTAACAATGCATGTTTTTTTATATGGAAGACGTGGATCAACATTGTACTCAAGTACAATCCTTGAGGAAATGAACTCCGATGGGTGCCAGTTGTGGTGTTGGCCTGACAGACAGCGGTGGCATTTGTGGGACACGTCCTCCTGTAGCTGTCCACCCTTCTATGTTGAGCATTGTGTTAATCCATCCAGACTTAAATTGGGGCGACAGATGCCCAGCCTGTGCACCCGTTGAATGAGGGATCCTAATGTAGCAGGGTGGGAGGTCTCTGGGTACTTTCCATTTGGCTAACGTGGCTGTGTGGTGTTAATATGGGATTGTGTTTGGATGTGACTGTGTGATGGCGGCTTTGCTGCCATTTTATCGATGTCGCTGTGAGAAATTCACGTAATCTCCGGCTCCGAGGCCGACGCAAACACTTTTTCCCTCTCGGCTGCTTGTAATTACGGTCTGAACGATATGACGTGAATGTTGCGTAAGCTCCTCTCCTCCGAGACACGTTTGAACGATTGGAACATCCTTAATGATGACGAACCTCAATCGATTTCCGGGTCACGGTCTGTAGAGGTCGGAGGAGCTGTGAGGGGAGGGGGTATTGGTCGCCATTGTCTTTTGCTACTCTCCGTATCCATCTCCCTGACTTTTATACCCCCTCGTCCCATCTCGGACAACTCCCTCCTCTCTTTGCTGGATGGTTGTAGACATACAGACAGCAGTGGGACGCCCATTGATTCGGCAGCGTGATCTAACAATGTGACGTGCCCAGTCATGCAGGACAAAGAGCCGTTGTGTTACTGTGCTCTCTCCGACGGGCTCGACAGCTGATTGCTGGATCAATAAGTAGATGTAAGCGCTCAGCCGACCGTGGAGCAACTAGAGTGCTCCCTCTGGGCTTGAGAAATACGTTCTAATGGAATTGTGTCCTCGGATGTTTTACACCGCGCAGCAATGTCACATTTCTCTGTTTACGTCCTATCATCCAAACACAACAGGCAAAACATTCCTGCGCTTCTGGTTGATCTGACTTCTCGTTGCTCCCACGGTGCCAGTGGTTCAAAGCAAGGCCCCTCGCTGGTGAAGTGCGACGAGGCCACAGCTCTTTATGGGAAAAGCCGGTTTGTCAGACAGAAATTAAGAGAGAGGGATGAAGAGGAAGAGGACGAGAGAGATTTTGGTTTAGCTTCTGTAAAGATGTTTACTTTTATTTTTTCTTATGAAATCAATCATTAAGGCACCACAGTCTGTACAGAAGCCCGATATGTTTTCTCAGCTATAACTATTGTGTTTGCTGGAGCTCAGTGGAAAATTAGATGATTGTTGGCAGTTTTGCACAAATTCAGCATTTTCTATTGTGCAACTGAGCGAACAGTGCACAACTCTGATTACTGATTTAGAAATGCTGAATGGTTTATCTACAGTCCAGCTGAAGACGTTGGCGAAAAGGAACTGTGAGCTATCGTTTCAGATGAGATTTTCCATTTACTGCTTAATGTCTTGCTCGCAGCAGCTCGTCTGAAATCTCACTCGGGGAGGTTTTATACATCACAGCTTCAGAACCATTACCACGGTCGGCTGCCTCCTCGATGAGCCCTGACTTGGATTCTGGCGGCTGTAGATTGAAATCCTCCTTCACAGACGTGTGCAGCTCTAAGAGTAACTGTGCATCCCAATTTGTAGCTGCATTATGCTCTCAAACGAGGTCTGTTGTGTGTAAAGCTGTAATGTGCAGTCATGCAATCAGCCAATGGCCCACGCAGCAGGATAGAGTCGTTTCGGAGCAATGAAATGTCCAAATTTGCACGACAAGGACATTGAATGTTTAACATTCGAGAGAGGAATATTTGTCCTTAGAGATGAATTAATTTTCACTTTATCTTTGCAGTGATTTAGTATTGCATTTACATTTAAGTTAGAGGACTTGTGAGACCTCAGATTGCACTGGATCCAACATTACCCATAATGCAACTGGATAGCATCTTTGATTGGACTCTCCCTTCCTGTTAAATTCCCAAAATAAAAAACATAAAAAACTCACTTCCAGTTAGTAACGCAGGCTTTTTATTATAAATATGCCGTCTCCGAGCTCACGATTCTACTGATGCAGCGATAACCCTGATGACGTCACTATGACATCATCGGGGTGACTTTACGAAGCTCCTGTAGATCCACAAAAGACATTATACGTCTGCTTTGAAAGGCTGCGTCAGACTAATGATGACCAGTAAACTGACCTTCATGTCTATAATCAGTGGACTGCTCCTTTAACCAAATTTCATGATAGATTAACCTTGTTTTTTGCATCAATTGATAAATGGTTTATTCCAGTGGTTCTCAACCCTTTTTAAAATGAAGCAGTATCACAGGTCGCTTACGTCAGTGAGTGTAAATACTCAAGGAAAGTACATCAAAATCACTAAACACTAAGGTATCAAATCACCGATCTGTGGAGTCCGAGTAGTAGTTTATATTTGTTTTGCTTTTGTTCTCGTTGTGTTTGCGTGTTTTGAGGCCGTATGTGATGAAACCTCCTGCCTGCCTCTGTTTCGTCTCCCCCCCTCAGAGATGTGGTACTGGGTGTTCCTGTGGTGTCTCTTCTCCTCGCTCTTCGTCCACGGGGCGGTGGGGCTGCTGATGTTGGTCATGCTGCAGCGCCACAAGAGGGGCCGCCTCATCACCCTGGTGCTGGTCAGCGTGGGTTTCCTGGCCTCCCTCTCCGGAGGCGTCATCACCAGTAAGTCCAGTTACTCTACTTTTAGACTGACAGCGTTCAGCATCCGTCCGTGCCTCAATTTAAGGATCGCTACTGGGGCCTTTACAAGGAAGCTACACCCAAGAAAAATAAGTATTAAGTGATGCAGATATATTGACTTGACATGTAAGTGTAGTAATTTAAACTCTGTCTCATCATTACATCAGGACCAGGTATCACTTGAAATGTTTGGAAACTGGTGCCAACATGATGCCTTCATGGCTGGAGGACACCTCAGACACACTGGGTAGCTGCCCCAGACCCTCAGGGGCCCCCGAACAGTTTAGTTTGTGGTAATTGAATTCATGTTTGTTTGTTGACACTTTATGCTCGACTCAATCACAATAGAAACTGAAATGAAAGGGGGCCTTAAAGTGGTACTGCAACCATTTCACACACTAGCACTACTCAACCGCGTAAAAGGAGTCTGACAGAGAGAACTATGCATAAACAACATCATCTAAAAGTGGCACGATCAGAGAATAAGTAAAGAAAACGTTCGGTGCTTGGTGCTACGAACACGTTAGCCAGGTTCAATACTCAGCCCCACGTTACAATAATCCAAATCCCAGACTACTATATGTTGAAGTTTAAATTACATGTGATGATAATGATTACTAAGAATATTTATGTGGTATTGATTGATACTGTAACGTATGCATCAGACAAGTCCCACAATTATAATATTAAATTGTGGCACAAAACTAAAAGAATTCACATTGTGTCCCAGTTCACCCTTCATGTTCTGTGTCTATGTGTTGGTCTTTACTGCTGCCTGCTTTCTGTCTCTGCTCATCTTTTTATTTTTATATGTTTATCTGAATATATTCCACAGTTTGTCCGTCCGTCACCGGATGCACCAGGTATTATTCAAGCCTTTGTGTTTCATTACCGTCCGCTGAGCGTGACAGAGCGTGATCGCAGGGTGTGTAAACAGACGCGACTCTATCTGACGTGTAGGGCAGGAGCTCGCTCAATGAATCACTCTCCATCACAGATTCAAGCAGGCCCCCGAA
>JAVQJD010037541.1:0-26198 GCA_036023655.1 Nannoperca australis | reverse complement strand
ATGTATAACAAATATACAGGTTTCATACAAAGTCTTGTTTGGAAAGTTAGGAAAATGCTTGAATTCGAATATACTCAAGATGGGGTGCTGAGTGACATTAATGAGAAATAAAATGAAATTTTTCGATTTTAGCAAATGGCTGCAATAAAACAGAGTGAAAAATGTAAAGGGGTCTGAATACTTTCCGTACCCACTGTAAAACCTAAACCTAAAACTTTGTAGACTGTCAAATACTTCATTACCGCATCTAAATTGTTATTAAAAATACAATTTCGAGAATTAAAGTTTACAAACTTCCTTTACATCAGAGTGAAACATTTAAAGGGGCCTGAATACTTTCCGTAGGTGCCTTCAGAGTGTTTGAAAAGTGCTTGGATTTGACTCTTAAAACACTGTACAAACTCTGCACATTATTCCAGTACCTGAAAGATTAATATAGAAGGTTACAGTCCAGAGCACATAAAGGAGGTAGTTGTGAGACTGCTGAGCATGTGAGTGCAGAGGCTGCTAAAAGGATGTTCTTCGAAAACTTAAACGTGATGTTGTGCTCATGATGTTACTTTGTGCTGTCCTTCCCCCACAGAGGCCTAGAAGCTCATGCAAAGAGTGAGCAGTTCCGGATGTTTTTCAGGCTTCCCAAAGAGGAAAACCTGTTAGAGGTGCACGAGAGCTTTCTGTGGGTGCCCTTCAGCCACTTTAACACACTTGGCAAGATCTGCCTGTCTGAGAACTACCTGTGTTTTGCCAGTCAGGATGGAAGCCAATGCCATGTCATCATTCCAATGAGAGAGGTAAAGTGAAGAACAAAGACGGTGTTGCTTGATTGATGAAAACTCTGCCAATAACGCACCGTCTCAAATTGCGCCCTGCATGCTGATGAATAGCAGAACACTTTCGAAGTGACTGACTGGTCTGCCAACGTTGCCTTCTTTCAGGTCGTTAATGTGGAGAAGCCAGAATCCAGCAGCAGGGCTTTAACGGTGTGTGTGCGTGGCAAGAGGGCGATGCGTTTCTCTGAGGTGCGGGACTACCAGAGGCTTGCTAACATAATCCGTAGCAGGTGTGGAATAAGTGCCAGCCCTCAGCACTCTGCTCCATCAGAGGTAATGTGTTTTAACTGTTTTCATTTTTGCCACCGCACTCTATGATTACAGTTTGCTGTTCGCTCTGCAGTTTGCTTTCTGACAATGAAAAACGATACGTATTCATCATTCAAGGCCATACGAGGCGAGTGCCAGTCACTCATCAACCACTTCGAGGACAACCCAGAGGACGTAACGCTGATGGTGGGACAGAAGGACAGCAGCAAGGCTGTAAGCACCGAGGCTCTCATGACTGTTTTCCACCCCCAGGATGTTGAAAACCTTGACCCCAAAATGGTAAATATCATGAAACATACCGCCTATTTTCACCAGCATTTCGTGGGAAACCACCACATTCACTTACAAAATCTGACAGGATTTCCTTGGTGTTAATTGTAACACACCAGACGTTTCCTGTACTCTGCTGAAGTTGCTTGGACGGGTGTCTAATCAATTCAGTTATGGACATAAAATGACAATGACTCGCGTATCTATTTAGAAATCCAAGCAGTTTTAACAGACTTGCTGGGCTTTTACAATATCGCTTTGGCGTGTGCTATCTATGTGTTTGACAGCTCAAAGAAAAGATGAAGGAACAGTCTTGGAACATCCATTTCTCTGAGTATGGACGCGGCACGAGTATGTTCTTCAACAGGAAGACTCGAGACTTGATTGTTCGCGGTGTTCCTGAAGCCTTGAGAGGAGAGCTGTGGATGCTTTTCTCAGGTATTCATACTGCAGATGTTATCTTTTGTCTGCAGTGTCAGTGGTTTGTTAACAAAGCCTTGCTTGGTTGAAAGTGTTAAGTACTCAAGTGCTCACTCAACATTAATAATTAAGTAAAATGTGTTTGTGATCTGTGCAGCATCTGTTTTTGGACTGTCTCTGTAGGAGCCGTGAACGACATGGCTACTCACCCCGGCTATTACAGCAAGCTGGTCGAACAGTCTCTGGGCACAAGCACTTTGGCTACGGATGAGATCGAGAGAGACTTGCACCGCTCCCTGCCAGAGCACCCTGCCTTTCAGAGTGACACAGGAATTTCAGCTCTACGCAGAGTCCTCACTGCCTATGCATACAGAAATCCTAAAATTGGCTACTGCCAGGTACTTTGATTTCTTTAGGCTTGCTTTTAACGGGCAGAGAAGCCCTGATCGACTGATAACAAACACACAGAAGCTCTTAGAGGCTTTAAGTAAAATACATGAAATGTCATTAGCCAATTACTGTATGTGGCCAAAAGTTTGTTATCACGTGTCTGGCCATGTCCTAGCTCTCATGATCATTCTTTGTTCCTTCTCTGGTAATTTATGTGAGATGAGTGTAATTTGACCGAACAGGTCAAAGTGGACCAATGAAACCGTTCGAATCACCGTAAATCAAACGCACTCACACTAAATTCTTCAGATCAGTCATTTTGCGCGTCAATTCAGAGGGTGTGGCTTATATACAGGTGCGCTCAATAGTCCAGAAATTACGGTATTTTTCATTTTGGATGTTTTGACACTGACAGTTGAGGTGACAGTTATGGTACGGACTTTAAACCCCCTGTCTCCTTTACTGTGATCGGTCATTTTGTGACATTAAGGAGCAGCTCTGAAAAGTCAAGTACTTAGAAATAAAAGGCACTGGAGCTCAGAAAAGGCCACAAGTGATCTAAAACCATTAAACATATTTTTAAAACGACTTTGATGCTCTGAAAAACGCACCAGGTTGTCACATGCACACACACACACACACACACCTTTCTGCTATACTACTTTTAAAAAGCGTGTTCTTTTTTCCTGTTCAGGCCATGAACATTCTCACCTCCGTTCTCCTGCTCTACGCAAAAGAAGAGGAGGCTTTCTGGCTCTTGGTGGCCGTCTGTGAGAGGATGTTGCCAGATTACTTTAACCGCCGAATTATTGGTGAGAGTGGAAGCAAAGGATGCCATTCATATGCTGTTTCTGCAGGTCATTTTGGGACATGAAGTTTGAATGATTTCAGAAATTAAGTTGCTGATCTTTCTTCAGGCGCTTTGGTCGACCAGGCAGTGTTCGAGGATCTGATTCGAGAAAACCTCCCGCAGCTGGTGGAGCACATGACGGACCTGAGTTTCTTCTCGTCTGTGTCCTTGTCCTGGTTCCTCACTCTCTTCATCAGTGTCCTGCCCATAGAGAGCGCCGTGAACGTGGTGGACTGTTTTTTCTACGACGGCATTAAAGCCATTCTGCAGCTCGGCCTGGCAGTGCTGGACTACAACATGGAGGCTCTGATCAGCTGCCACGACGACGCGGAGGCCGTCACCATCCTCAACAAGTTTGTGTGCATGCAAACAAAGCAAGACTGATTTTAATTTAAGACATTTTACACACTGTTGCTGTGTAAACGAGTACCTCTCTTTCTCTGATCTCGTTATTTCAGATTCTTTGACAGTGTAACAAACAAAGACAGTCCGCTGCCTCCGACTGTGCAGCAAGCTTCAGTTGGCAACAACGATAAAGCATCCCACTTCAATGTGGATATCAGCGAACTGATTCGAGAGGCCTACGAGGTACTGCAGGGTTTTTCTGCATCAGTTTTATTCAGTGATGTGTTGTGGTATGTTTTAACTGATTGCTGTTTGTTTTAGAAATATGGGAATATCCGTTCCGAGGATGTTGAGAGTTCACGGAAAAGAAACAAACTGCATGTGATCCAAACACTGGAGGATACAACCAAACAAAATGTTGTAAGTGGCCGTGAGTTTACAGTAGTTAGTGTATTTGCATTGTTACTGTGTTTTTAAGGGTGAATTCCAATCTATTTTCAGATTCGGGTGGTGTCCCAAGAAGTCCGATTCAGTGCCTCACACCTTGATGAGCTTTATAACTTGTTCAAAGTGGGTCAAAGACATGATACTGTATCTTCAGTGTCGTCATACAAAAATGTCATAATAACAAAAAAAGAAAAATAGACGCGTCATGTTTTTTCCTACTTTCAGAGGCAACATTTCCTCAGCTGCTACTGGACAATGAAGAGTCCAGCCCTGCTCCATCATGACCCCAGCCTGGCCTATTTGGAGCAGTACCAGTTGGGTTTCCATCAGTTCAGCGTACTTTTCTCCCTGCTGGAGCCCTGGGCTTTCTGCACCACCAAGAGCACCCTCTCCCTCTGGAGCTTCCGCCTGATAGACGAGAACCAGGACGGCCTCATCAACTTTAAAGAGTTCTGCAGTGCCCTTGGTAAGTTTCACTCGTCCTCTGCTATCCACTAAATGTAGCCATCATCCCTCGACGTCCGCGCTGCTGTAATTTCAAATTGCTTCTCCCGCAGATATTCTGTACAGCGGATCTTTCACACATAAGCTGAAATTCCTCTTCAAGCTGCACCTGCCACCAGGTGAGTGATGAACAAAGGATAAAGCCAACAGCAGCAAATCGAAATGACATTTAAAATAATAATTTCCATGTAACAACTCTATCCTCTAACCCATTGTGTTGTCTCAGTCACATCTGTCTGTTTCTTGTAAACTACAGAATAGAATCGTGTTATTGTATCTTCAGCTTTAACCTCTGACGCATTTCTCTCATAACACATCATCATCATATGATCACGTGATGCAGGTTCAAAGTTCAAGAGCAGCAAATGTTTTCAGACTTGGATTCTTTGCGGTCTCCATATTTTACCTAACGCCAGCAATAAAACAGTGACAGACATACAGAAGCAGCCTAAAGTAAAACAGGAGGCCATATAGCGTTACATCAGTGTGTAGTCTACAGGGCTTGAGAATGTATGAGTTGTCATTTCAATAATGCTTTGTTGAATGAGCACAGCGCCTGGGGGAAGAAACTGTCCTTGAATGTGTGGCTCTCGTATGCATAATATGGCTGCACGCGCTTGAAAGCGGGTGAGAATATCCGCCTATGTTGGGTGAAAGATCTTTGCTATGGCAGTGACGGGCGTGAGGAGCTGTGGGGGCTTTTTGCAGTGGGCTTGTTTCTCCACGGAGAGGATCTGTGATGAGGATGAACAGCTCGAATTACAACTGACAGCTTAGCAGCAGCAGAGCCCTGAGTCACCGTTTGTGATTTGCCCGGGCTGTGAACATTTTATGGGAGTGCACATTGCTTCAGCACCAAGGACAGGACCCATACCGGTGCCACAGTCCAAACAAGATGATGGAGGCCCAGTTCCTGTGTTGCCCATGGATGTGTAATGAGAACTGGATACAGCAGCTGAGGCAGGGCCCTGTTATGAAAGTTGCTCAGTAGCGCATGAAGCCAAAAAAGGTTTGCCCATAGAGCAAGCACACTAGCGTTTCCTTTAAACGCTATTAATTAATTTGACAACTTTTAGGACATGATGATTTAAATAAAGGCTATTTAAGTGTTTGTTCTGGCTAGTTAAAGTACCTCATAAATTACCTGCTGATTTACGGACGTCAATTTCATGATGTAAGTCTACAGGGAAAAAGTATTTTGGGGCCAGTGTGCATCACGTGACAGACCCGTAAGTTGTAATTACATGGTTTGGCCCAGCCCAGTGCACTTCCTGGGGGCTTGATGTTACCCCTAAGCCCTAAGAACGGAAGCCCCACATACTTTAATCACTAAGTGTCTGAGTTCAGGTGATGTGAGGGCTCCAGATGTTGTCTGATAAGATGGACAGCACTGTTGTGATCTCTTTTTAGCTGGACAGTGATATTTCTATGCACAGTGAAGTGTGAGGCTGGTATCTCAGACTGTGTTTTATTTTTTTATGATGTGAAATTCCACTCCTATCACCGGTTTTGAATGTTGTGGCGTTTTCCCCCAAGCAAAGTCTGCAGAGTTCTGCAGAAAGTGTGCAGGGGAAAAGAAGACCACAGAGACCTCAAACACTTGCCGATTTCACAGTGGGACAGCCCTGAGCCCTCATGGACTGAGTGGAAGCCCACATCAAAGTCTGACACTGGAACTGGGCCAAACGCTCCATTAATCAAGGACATGAAATCATGTGCTATTTAGAGCTGAGAGGCAGGTTTTTCAGTCCAAACACACAGTACAGCAGCTGTGTTCACTTGATCAGAGAGGAGGGACTTTATAGTGACGTCAACCGTGCTGTGATTGGTTGTAGGGACAAGAAAATGTCTTGCTGTATCTTTAACTTATAGCTAGAGCTCCACTAAAGGCTGCAGGGTTCTGCACAGTATGAAATGTTTGTGAAGGTTTTTTTCTATTGTGATATTACTGATTACAGATGCTAAAAACATTAAATTTAGGATTGTGCTAATTATTAACAGTTGTATGGTTAGATGTCTGGAGAGCATGAAAGTGTATACATTTTACATTTTCCGTTTGTCTGCCCATTACGTTTGACATATTTAGATTAAGTGGAAAGTTTAGACTCTGGCAGTTGAGGAAAGATCACCCCGGTCATTAAGGTTCATTGCGTTTGGATCCTGAATAGTGGCATCAGATTTAATGGCACAGACGTACTGAACGACTAAGCAAGATGGCCATCCTCAGGCCGTAATGTTGCACAAAGCTATCGGGCTAATATAATGACACTGCTGGCCTGTGGCGGTAATTGTTTAATCCGTCAGTGCAAACTCACACGCATGCATGCACGCACACAGTCAGCGGTGGGGGTTGGAGTATAGATGTTTATCTCAAATAACAGTAGAGTGAGTAATTCAAATGATACAGACAGGAAGTATTTTACAAGGGAACGCCTTATTTTATTTTTTCTGCACAGAAGGATGTTAAATTCATTTACTTTGTTATGCGTGTTTCTTTATACACATGTGATAATATTATACATAAAAACTACCACATAAGCATTATAATATAACAAAATGTTATATAAGCTACACAAAGATACAGTCTGTTGCGGGATTGTTATATGCAGTCAGACTATCCAATAAACTGATGATTTAGTATATATGGAGCTTTATGTTTTCTCTCATCAAGTCCTCTAACAGATTTCCCTTTGCTCATGTAGATTCTCTGTCACCTCCGTCTCTTCATCTTTCCTCTCAGTGCACTCACTGTATCTTCTAGCTTTCACAGGTAGTCCTTTGCACTTAAAGGAGCAAAGAATCCAGCACTTTATTCCAGTGACTGAAGACTCTTCTCACTTGAGTAGACTCACTGGTTAGCCCTTTTTACTCTTTCTTTCCCTTTTTAAACTCAAATTGCACTTGTACCCTTTCCTCCTGAATTCTGTCATAATTCTGTCTTGGTGCTTGCTTGATTTCCTTGAATGCATTGATGCATACTTGAAGCATTTCTATGTCAGTTTTGTTCACGCGCTGCTTATATATTTCAGCATATGATCTTCCCGAGGATGGTGTGATAAGGAAAAGCCCTGAAAGAGGTAGTATTTCAACCAAATTTATCTCAAACACTTTGTGACTACAACATAAAACTGTAGTTCTTAGTTTTGTGTGATAGTGAAGAGTTTGTATGTGAAATTGACAGGTCGAGGAAAAGTGGACCTGCAGGCCTACTTGAAACAGTGGCAAAATGAAATACTTAAGAAAGAGGAAACCATCAGGGACTTACCCCGAATTAATCAGGTAATTCAATTCATGTTGCGTTTATTGACTGAAGTGGCAAAAAACAAAAGATTTAACTTTACAATAAAACAACATGTGATATGTCATATCTGATAAGGTACAACACCTGTTTTTTTGTTTTGTTTTTTCTATCTAAGACTCAGTTTATCCAGTTCTCCAAGACCCTGTACAACATTTTTCATGGCGATCCAGAGGAGGAGTCTCTGTACCGAGCCGTGGCCCATGTGACCAGCCTCCTCCTGAGGATGGAAGAGGTGGGATGGAGGCTGCAGCAGCTGGGCAGCCCGTCAGAGTCCACGAAGCTTGCCAACGCTACTGCTGCTGCTGCGGAGTCTTCAACCGAAAAACCTCCTACCACCCCGGAGAGCTCCGACACCCCCTGCTCCCACTACAGTCAGGATGCGGGGCCCGACCTCTCAGAGATGGAGTGGTCGTTTTCCTTCGAGCAGGTCCTGGCTTCTCTGCTCAACGAGCCAGCCATAGTGAGCTTTTTCGAAAGGCCTGTCGACGTTCAGACCAAACTGGGACAAGCTAAGGTTGCTCAGCTAAAGCTAAAGGCAAATAAGTGAAAGGATACACAAGTCAATTGATACTTTACGTCTGATTCAGACCCAGGAGTCCCCATGAATTTCTCTTCTCCACTCGGATAGGGCAGTGGATTTTTGGCGAGGCAGACTGTAAGATTACTACAGAAATCTGTTAGTGTGTGTGCACGTGTGTTGTGTGTGCGTGCACGTGTGTACGTGCGGGGCTTGGAAGTTCAGGCAGATGACGTTCAGCAACGATGGCAGATAAAACGAATAAGACACAACATCTTTAAGACACTGTAAAGTCCACAGACCAACACATGCTGACATACTTTAGGCTGTCGCTCCTCAAATCTGATGATGCATTTTTCAACCCTGGTGATGAAATTTGTTCTGTCATGTGGCCTCAGATTCTTTGCATTTTAAGTTTAAAATATTTGTCCCACTACATGCCATGGAGCACATACAGTATAGTTTTGTATTGTATAAGGGACAATCTATACTGTCCCCTGTATTCAGAAACATGACAGGAGAGTCTGTCCTTCCCTCTGATGTCATGCTGAGGTACAACTCATAACAAATGACTTATATAAGAGTCCATTGTTATCCTTGTGGATGTATACTAGTCACTGTTGTAGTGAACCAACCTGTAGATGCTAACGTGTCCTGTGACTTCAGTGTTTCCTGTTCGTGGGGCAACATTAGTGTCATTTTGTAAGCGTCAACTTGTTGTGAGAAACAGCAGCTTTTCAGTTGAATAGCAGTACAGCTACTAAGGACAAGCAGTTGTGTTGACCCTGGAAGCCATGAATTGATTTCATTCAATAATGGTGTCATACATTTGCAATAATATACAAGAGAGGATGCCGAACTGCCACAGCACACTCATCTGTCCTGTTCCTCCAACAGCGGCACACGCACTAACAATATAAAAGCATGACTTCAAGTGCGTCATATTGGACACTATGATTTGAAAAGGTAAAGCAGTTTGAATCCCAGAGTGCTGCTGTAGGGAAGTCTCCTGCGTCCGCTTCTGACAATAAGCTGCGCGTGATCTTCGCGATCTGATTGGTCGATGTACTGTTTGCTTATGTCCGTCTTACTGTATATGTAGGATGTTATGCTCTAGTGTAAGTGCAGCATTTTGTACACAAATGTCAGTTAAATAGCCGTTTTGATTATTGTATTTATGAGGCTTGTATTGACAATGTAAAATAGGAGCCAGTGGACTGTTGTGGACACAACTTAAACCTTTTGAAGGACGTTTTATTTCAAATCTCAGGGTGCAATTTGTGTAAAATAAAAGGGAGAAACGGGATATTTTTTCGACCTGGGTCATAAAGAGTAAATGAGTTATATTTAGCTTACAAATGTCTGTAACATTAACATATAGAGCATGTGTAGCATAGTTACAGGTTTTGCCACAGTATGCTAGCCTCCAATGAACCGCAACTATTACTGCTTGCTACAGAAAGTCAGACTTGACTTACAGTATTCACAGCACAGTAAAACTGTTGTTTTTTCTTTTATCTGTGCATTTTCTGCTTTCTTTTTTGTTTTTAGTAAATCATTTGCACAGTATGTTTGACATTCACAATTAGTAGCCTTGCCTATGCCTGTGTCTCGGCTGGATCTCATAAGGCTTTGGATTTTTAAAGGTCACGACCGCTTCAGCTGCAGCTTGTCATCTCCAGGGGCCAAATTCACAAGTTTATAGAGCTTTATCTTTATAGCCTGTACGGGGAGAACGCTCCCTAAGTGCAAGTGCAACTCTGCTTTTTATATTTGTATTATTTTGCTATTTGCTTGGAATGTTTTGTTGTTATTTTTGTAAGTAAGTACTTATTTTTTCACTTACATACAAATGTATCTTGTTGTGTAATTATTGGGATAATTGACATATATTGTTGGAGTGAGTTGTACATACTCATTGAAAATAAGCATTTTGCAAACATCTATAACTCATTGGAACTTAAAAGACAAAGCTGTCACTGTTTACATGACTTATGTAAAAACACCCCATTCACCTTTGACACGTTGTCACTCTTTGAATCTAAAGATCGATTCAGTTCAGTTCTTAAAGCCATAATGAAACCGCCTGGGGCTTCAGGAGCTGAGCAGCTGATCACATAGCAACTTTTCAAAACTTCAACTCTATTGCCATTACTTTAAAAAATCACGTTCGACCATGGTCTGACTATTTCAGTACGACTGTTTCCCAGCAGTTTCACACTGCATTCGTAATAATGAATTTCAAGAAATGATTATAAAATGCAAATTACAACCTCTTATCAGAGATCGTGTTCTATCTTTCTGCAAGGGTTTTTAATAGTTTTTCATATCAGTTCATTGCATGCTTAATCCGATAGTATCTTAAAGATTAGAAATCTTATTTAAAAAAGACTTTCAAGGATTTGTTTGTTGGTCTAAATTGAAGACATGTAGAAAAGTTAAGACAAAACAAACCTTCTGATGCTCAGTAATGTCCTAACCATAGTTCTTAAGGCATAGCTTTTAGAAAACGGAACTTTAAGATGATTTTTCTTCTTTCTTTTTTTTTTTTTGCCCAAAATAGTTTGTGGTTTCCTCATGGTGGTGAAATAAATGAAAGGAGATGACTTTGTAGGAGCAGAGGAAGGAAAATCTGAGGGTTGGATGTCTTCACCCCCCTGGCACGCTGTCAGCTTTGCCATTAAGCATCAGAATATATAGTAGGCATGGATAATGCTCCAGCTCCTGCATTAGTATGTCTGCCTAGTCCTTAACGTGCAAATGTCGTCTACAGCTTTTATAGTCTGTAGCTTTTGATTGAAAGCTTGTTTTATGTGAAGCATAGATATTTCTGTTGACCTGCTTGTTTATAATTATTTTTTTATCTCCTTGCAAAGGTTCCAGAATAAAGAGCGTTGAGTCTATGAATAACAAGGTTTGGGTCATTCTGAGAAGCACATTCAGACATGACCAACACGGATGGAAATCTTGTGGCATTTGTTTGTTATTTGTCTATATGCATCTGAACAGCTCATCATATAGGGGTAGTTATGTAGGATTTTATTGTACAATAAATATAGCAATGATAACTAAACTGTCATCGTTGTAACATTTCTTGTTTGAAATTCAAAGGGCTAAGTCAAAATGCCTTTGGAAGAAAAAAAATGTTTTAAGCCAACAAAGAAAGGTAGTGTGTAAAGTATAAGGTTGGGCACAGGCTAACAAAAATTATTTTCATTTCAGATATGTTTACCTGTATTATGATATCAGTAACATGACTCATGATCAGGCTGTAATATCTTTTGCTCAGTGCTTAAAATTGCGACGCCTTCCACACTGTCACATTGTTAGACAACAAAATGTCAATTATATCGGCTTTAAATTCCTGTTAAAAAGATGAGCTATGACTTAATAAATGCTTGTATCTGTCAAAGTTGTGCATGAGGCTCCAGACTTCCCCCACAGAAGCCCTCACAACAGCTGACTACTACTACTGACCCCCCACCCCACCCCCGTTCTGTCTACAGTATCTGGCATGTTTCCTGTCCAGATCTGGGCCCACAAAATCTGTATGGTGCCTAACCTAAAGTAAGTAGGACCATTTGAATGGAAAAGTCCTGACATTAGGTTAGAATGGTTATAATGTGTAAGATGTAAGCTTCGTGGCAAGTAAATGGGACCTTTTTAAAAGCCTTTTAAAACATTACCGTGCTTGAAGATGAAAGGCCAGTATACACTAAACTACACTGTTATTACTTGCTTTGCTTTTTGTTCTGCGTGTATATTGGAGTAGGATGTAAATGCATTAGAGTCAAATGTCAACATGCGAATGATGTGTAGAGCATGTAGACGGAACAAAATGAATTATGTGCCACTTTAGGCCAAGTTTTAATGTCTTGGAAAAGAGAAGCACAAATCTTGTTTTCCTACAGGTCACGCTTCTCCATTAGTGGGTCATATTCTGCTCACAGCAGCAACATAAATAGCCTCTGTGCAACGACAAAAACTGGACCATAATGAATCATTCTAATCAACAGTGAAATGCCCCCTCGTTGACTCGTCCTAAAGCGTGCACTCTGTCTGATTTACGAGCAGACAGTGTGACTCGGTGACAGAAGGTCTCTGCGTATCACTCATACTATTCTGGCTCACAGGTTTGGTTGCATATGTTTGTAACCTGGAGTTCGTAACCTTAAGCCCCGTCACCTGTTCAGTTTGCAGCCTCGTCCTCTCAAGAAAGATCAGGCTGCTCCGGGAGCTCAAGAGTGCTTGGTTCATAACATTAATGAAAGCCCTAAAGCATTTCTTCTCCCAGACAAACAGACTAACATTTGGCATCTGGAGTTGATCTTACATTCTGCCCTTGGTTAAACCTATCTGAAATCTATTGTAACAGTTAGACTTCTAAACATATACAATTAGTTTGATTGAGATAAACCAAGCTTCATCACTCATAGTCAACAAGTGTTTTTGAATGAAACTATTGCAGTAGTTGATCCTGCTGCAGGGCAGAGAACAGATGATACACTTAAGCATCGTTACCATGTTGCGTTGTTTAATGATTAATTAATAAATTTTTGGTAACAACTTGTTATTTTTGCTGATGCAGAAGGAGAAACGTTTGGTCCCCTACCCCCCATTTGACCCACAATGCTTCTTCAAGTGTGCATTAGAGCTATTTACAGCAACAGCGGGGCTCTCACTAGTGTATGATGGTATGTGTTTTGGAAATGGGTACATCCACACCACACTCAAGTGTGTGCATGTTTGCCACAGCTGATGGAAACCAAGCAGTTAAAGTGGCAACTTCAGGCAAGAAATAGCTGGCCTGTGCTGAGACACTGGGCAAATCGTATCATAGCAACGATTGCACATCCAGTCATCACAGAACTCGCTTGCATACGGTTATATACAAACTCGATTTATTACAAACGTCATTAGATTTGGGTGTTCTTTGAGCAGCTTTATTTAATGTGAATGATCCAAAATTCATCTTTTCTACAAGTAAAAAAAAAAAAAGGATGACACAGATCCATTCAATATAAGACTTGTTGATTAGCTCTGTCACATAACAGTCACCAACTCCTGTCTAATCAAGTGAGAGTATATTGTTTTAACAGGCTGTTGTCCACCAATCAGGGTCCAGATTGGGACCTTTCTGCTTTACAGGGAATACAACTTTACCAGCATTTATTTCCAAAACATCATAAAGAACATTGTTTTAGGGATGTCCCGATCAAGATTGTATGGCCCCCATCCCAGTCCTAATCTTTTAAAATTGGGTAGACCTATCTGCCAATACTGAGTCTGACCTAATACTTTTATTTACTTACATGTCAATTAAATGTGTATCTGACACACTGAAATAAAAGCTGTAGCCTACTTCAACTGACACACCCCTAATTTGTATGAGAGACTTAATCCAAATATTGAAGGTCCAAACTATTACATTAATTTATTGACATAAATGAAAATGTAATTGGAGAAATGTGATGCCTGAAATTGAGGTGAAAGAGAGGAGAAGAGATTACAGCTTGGAGTTTAGCAAATACTTATTTTGGTGCGCCTAAACAATCTTTCACATTCATACACTCTTATTTTCATTCACGTATGCAGCCAGATGCTTGTATTGTAGGCTTATGTGGAAGGAAAACAGCCGAGTTCAGTAAAGAAACACAGTAGAGTACGGAGCCAAGTTTGATCTGCTTCCTTTTAATGGATATAGATCCATAACAAAATGTCCAGATTGGCCCCCATACGGGTCCTTAGTATTGTTTTTCCCCATCCCTAACTTATTCTTATCTTGAGCTATGGCAGATAAAAAAAAAATAAAAATGACTATGATAAATAAATGGTTCAGAAGCATGTGATGTATCGATAATACATATTTGCATGTATTTTTTGATGGTAATGTCAGTTTTTCAGTTCATGTGACATTATGTTGATCTCTGAATAAACTCAAGGTACTTAAACTCAAACAAGGGAGTTTCTCATTTAAAGTTCAGAAACACAAAGTGCAGCTTTTCTGTCTGTTTTAAAGTTGTGAATAAGTCCAGTGCATAAATCTCAACTTCCCTGGTAGCTCATAATGTTGCTAGCGAAAAACCGTATGCTAGTGTAGTTAACAGTTTGCAGTCAGAGTTATCAGTAAGTAAGTCTCTTTAATGATTAAAACATTCATAATGAGGTGAAAATCTAAGCATCACGCATACAATTCACATTTGGTGAACTGATAGTGTGATAAACACTGAAACACCAGTCATCTTGTAAGAGGTTTATGTGAATACTAACATAATCTGGCTCTGAAACTGTGACATTTGTGGGAAAAATGTTGCGGAAAAGCTTCATGTGAGCAGAACAACATTTTTATATCTGACATTTTTATGACCGGCAAGAAAGAAATGGGTGTTATTTTTAGCCTCTAGCCTCTGATCACAGGGGATCTGATATCTGATTTAAAACATACATATTGATAGAACACTCGTCTGTAGCACATCAGTTTAATCAAATAACACAGTCACAAATAAGTAAGTAAGTACTTATATTTTCTGTAGAAAATTCAAATAAATTGATCTGGTCTCCTGAAAAGAATAGCATTTGAGAAATATCTCCTGGTAAACTACTCTCAAATGTATATTTTGCCTTTTACATTTCACATAATCAAACTTCTGTGAGAGGTTGATTTTTGTAACACATTTTCATGATTTTACATCTTGTACCTCACAGTTTTAAGTAAATTGCTTGTAAACAAAGAAAATCTCAAATGATCTGCATCCGTATAACCCATTAAGTACATTAATGTCAAAACTATTGAGCAAGTGAAAATGTCAGCGTTAATTAACCTGCAAATCAACATTTCAGAAAATGCAGGAGCAGATTTGTAGACACATTTTTTGAGTGCAAAAAAAGAATTATGAGTGCAGTTGATGATTTGATACTGCTAGAGGAATTAAAACTTAATTTGTAGTTTAAGTTTCTTATTATCCTCCGTTATATCCATGACATGCAAACTTATAGTGAGAGCAGAGTAACATTTATTGAATTGCCACCACCTGCCTTCTAAGTAATGTCACTCTCAGGTTTACAGTAATAGAACATGACCATAAGTCCTTTTAAAGCCTGTTTGTAATGACCTCTCACATTAAAAAGTCCTAAGAGCTGGAGAGTTGTCAAAACTCAACAATCTACATTTACAAAACCCCTGTCCACTCTCAAGTCTTGACTTGCAAATTGATCACAGCTATAATCTGTTGTGGTCAATCAATAGTTTTGTCACTAAAAGTCTTCCATACTCTTGGGCATGTTGTTCCTGAGTCTGGGATAAAAACACAGAAGGTCCCTAGATCTTCAGGTCATCCATCCTGCTCTTGTTGGTGCTGTTCTTGCTTGAATGACTGTAGCGGCGCAGATTTTCAACGGGCATCTCAAAGACAGGGCTGGAGGTTTTGTTCTCCTTCACATCATCTCCCTCTGCTTTACCTTTTCTCTCCACAGCCATATTGTCTCTGTTCTGCTTGTAAACCACTTTGCTGTTGTAGGGGCTGTATGCAGAAGTCGGCTCTGCCATGCTGTACTTTGAGTCTGTAGGGAAAAGTTCAGGCGCTGCAGGATGACCAGCAAAGTAGTTATAGCTTGGGACAAAGGGCATGACCGTCTCAGTGAGGGCCTTGGAAGCCTCACTTGCAGCCTGTGATCGTCTGTAACGAAGGCCCTGGTGGCACTTTGTGAAACCTAGATGGTACATTTCCACCAGGTTGAGCAGCAGGGAGATGCAGGCCACGACCAGCATGAAGATGATAAAGACCGTCTTCTCAGTGGGTCGGGAGATATAGCAGTTCACCATATTGGGGCAAGGCCAGCGGTCGCAGGTGTACATTGGCTTGAGCTCAAAACCATACAGGAAGTACTGAGCTACAATAAAAGCCACTTCAAACAGGGTCTTGAAAATAATGTTGAAGACATAGGTTCGCAGCAATGTGCCTTTCAAACGCACGTGGCCCTGGTTATCTTTTATTGGGGCCTTCTTGGCCTTGTTGCCAAGTAACTGCTGATGCTTTTCATTGTGGATGGCAAGTTCCTTCTCTTTCTCTTTCTCCTTTTCCTCCATGCGGACCAGATGAAGGATGTGGCCCAGATAAATGAGAGTTGGCGTGGAGACAAAGATTATCTGCATCACCCAGAAACGGATGTGAGAAATGGGGAAGGTCTTGTCATAGCAGACGTTCTGACAACCGGGCTGCTTGGTGTCACACGTGAAGCCGGACTGCTCGTCGCCCCACACCTTCTCAGCGGCGGTTCCCAGCACCAGGATGCGGAAGATGAACAGCACGGTAAGCCAGACTTTGCCCACAACGGTGGAGTGTTCCTGTGCACTCTCCAAAAGCTTCCCTAACAAGTTCCAGTCCCCCATACTGGCTCACAAATATATACTCAGTTTTATCCACAAAACCAGGAGAGACACCTGTAAAGAAAACACTGACATATTATGTCCTTTTAAATTGATTTGGCCAACTTGTAAGCAAGCAGTTGCCTATTTACACATCCAGCAAATACAGAACAACAAACAACTTCTGTCTACCTGCTTTGAATGTAAAACCAGTATTCACTCTCCTTTTAGCTCTGTTTTTTGTTTCAACCAAGTCCTGAGGGAAATATTTGGGTATTAAATGTTCGCTAGCTAGTTGTTAACTTTGCCTGTAGTTTTGTGTTGATCAAGTAATCTCATAACAACGCCATGAGAGCAATGAGAATGAACCAAAACAGTAAAGTTGTAGGCTGTAAAATCAAAACAACCAGCCGAAAGAGGTTAAAATGCTTGATCATTTTCTGTGGGTCCCCTTTCACATTACACATTGTCATTGTATCCATTGTTATTATAAAAATATTGCTTCTAGCAGCTTTAAAGATTTTGTTAAAGCAAGCACTCAAAGCAGGATCCAAATAAATTGGATCTCAAATACAGAATCATGTGGTTTGTATGCATTTTAATGCGTCCACAATACCTCTGACATACTGACATGTGGGAACCATGACGTAAATTTGTGTGTTCATAATTTATTTAATTAATCAATCAATCTTATTAATAACTTAAAATGGCAATCTATACATTTACATTGAAATCACATTTAATCCAATAAACAGATTTAAATCGAAAAAGTTTACGTGCTATGCTTTACTTGCTCCAATTTACCCATGACATTCCTTGTGTGCAGATCATCATAAATATGGAATTTACTTTTGCTAGCAACATAGCCCACAACCAAAGGAAAACCCAGAGCAGACTTACCAACAAAAACATGGATTGATCATGAATTCACTGTTTGTATTCCCACAATACAATGTGTCCTATCCAGTGAACACTGATAAAAAGCACCAGGACACAGCTCACTGTGTGTGAGAGAAAGCCCCGGAGCAGGCTGGGGAGATTCTTAGCGTCGGCAAAGATCTTGTGACACTGTGCCCGACAGTGTCTGGAGAAACCAGACTCCAGAATTAGGTTTCTAGTTTAGATTTCAGGGCTTACTGGTTACAACATAGCAAAAAAATAACTTTAAAAATAGTTGTACTTGTCCTTTAGAAATAGGGATCAGAAGTAGACTGACTGCGAATCTGAGCACCTGTTTGAAATACATTTAAATTGTCAGACAGGAATGAAAAGATCCCAAAAACACTTTTGACACATTAGTAACTGTTTTAAGTCTCCTGAGCCTGGATTCCATAAATGTCTCAGACGTTACTTAGATATACCATATATAAGATACTGTAGATGGTCAAATTATCTTGCTTAACTTAATTCAGAACTGTAATACATTTTTCATTTATTATGAAGTAAAATATTCAAAATAATGAACTTGTGTTTCTTCATGAAGAAAGACATACCTGGTAATGTTCATCTCCTACAGCAGTGCAGATCCAGAGCCACTTGGTGACTGAGCCTCTTCAGTTCACAGAGAGGCCATGTTCTCCTGAACCACTTAGGAAACTGCAGCGCCAAGATAAACTTCTCTGAGATAGTTTTCACTGGAGGCTCTATGACCCCGCCTGCTGCTCTCCCACTCTGACCTGATCAATACCCACAGTTCAACAAGTTACCACAGCTAAACCCCTGACTGGTTTCAGTGTGAGCACAGATGAAAACATTCCCGCTTGTAGAAAAGTATAAAAGCCTCATTTAAGAGGTGTTTCTGTTAAACCGAGTGGCAGCTCAAGAGTCCAGTGAGGACGCAGGTTAGTCTTACATGTCAGTGTGCTCTAAATATAAGTCATAGTTAAGGGAGTGGCTTTGTTGTCACTCTCATGGTGATCTGACCCTTAAGTGTGCCCGACATTGCAAAGCTGTCCCTCAGTGCTGCAGTATTACTGCCTGTTGAATGACTGACCAGCTTTATGTGTACAGATAGATGTATGAACTTGATCCTGTTCTTTAGTGTCATTTGAAAGCTCTTTATTCTTTGTGTCAACCCAAGGCTGAACTAATTCATTTAAGGCATCATGTTGCTCTGTTGCAGCCCACACAACAGAATCAGAATCAGAAATACTTTATTGATCCCAGAAGGGAAATGTTTTTTTGATAAACAGTGGTGATAAACAACAGTGGTGGAGATCAACTAAGTACATTTATATTTAAGTACGATACTTAAGTACACTTTTGAGGGACTTGTCTCGATTTGAGTATTTCAACCTTGTGCTACTTTATACTTTAACATCTCTATATTTCACAGGGAAATATTACATTTATTTAACAACTGTTGTTACTTTTCCATTTCAAATTTTTATCCAAAACACGATCAGCTATGAAATATATCAAAATATAAATAAATTAAATGTAATCGGGTACATGTTGACATTTCAATGCTGCTTGCACTTGATTGCATCAGTAGCAAAACCCCCATAATATACTGTAATATATTGTCTATCAAAATGAAACACTGTGAAAGGAGCCATTATACATAAACGAGTACCTTTGCTTTTAGTACTTAAACTTATTTTGCTAGAAATTCTTCTGTACTTTAACTTAAGTAAACTTTTCAATACATGACCTTTACTTGTAATTTAGTATTTTTTACATTCTCCTGTCAGGATTTAAAGTACATTATATATATATTTCCACCATTGCCACACAACATGATAGCAGTTGATCAGTGACAGTCTCCTTCTGATGCACTTGTATTAAGAAACGTTTCCAATCCTTTCAACTAAACATGTATGGGCAGGACTAAGATGCTTCACAAATAACATGACCTTTGCTCGCACACAGTCACCACTTACACTAGTCACATACAGGAATAACAGACTGGAAGAGTTTGTTTTTGGTACTGTTCTGCCAATATGCTTCTCGCCAGTCTGATCGCTACAGATGGTGTGTGTGTCGACGCATTCCATAAAAAGAGAAGTGCCCTCATGCCCGGTCACAGCCCGGTTCAGCTGTCTGAGGGGTCAACCATTGTCACCCACAGCCACTGACCCCTCACATGGCCAGGCTATTGATAACCCAAAACTCTGGACTCTGGCCTTCAGAAGGAGGACTTAATCAGCCTGAGACGTTTCTTCACAGGTGGCATCACAGCTCCGAGGTTCTCTCGTCTAAAGATGTTGATGGCGACACTAAACGTGTGATTAAGTTTCATGCACGTTTGTTCTTTGTCTCCCAGTCACACTGCTGAGTCCAACTTGTTATGGTATTACATTACCTATTTCCACTTAGTCAGGAAATCATATTAAAATACACCAGAACAATTTCAACCTATTATATGTTGGGACACTCCCATTGAAGTTATATTAAAGAATTTAAGAAGCCAGAGAAATTTCACACGAGTCACATCACCCTCATGTATAATCTTTTCTTTTTGAATTTGTAAATCATATTTTGGATTTGGTGAGAAAAATTACACAATTACACAAACTGGGTTGATTTTGTTCTGCTGTGTACTGACAATATATAAACATCCAGCTTCAAAATGAATGCATTTAAATAACATGCTTAGCAATCAGTAGGAAACTTCAGACAAAAAGTTTGCAATTCAAATATTATTATTTTTTGGTTGTTGTTGTGAGTTTTTGCTTTGTTTATATCTGAAGGATCCATTTAACCACCAAAGTAAAGAATCTATATTTAAAAAACACAGTATATATTAGTATAGAAACTTGCTAATAACCTCTGAAGAAAAGCTGTAAAGCTGTAAATCCTCCAGTGCATTAGATTCAGTTAATGGTGATTTAGGCAAAAGCATGATGTTTGTGATCACATTCAATGTAAATAATAGAATACCATAACTTAAAATGCCCAAAATATCACTATAACTTCTTTCCGGCACACTTTTCTGACACAATTCTATGATAAGTGACATTTCATAATTGTATATTTACATTACCAGACCAACAATCTTCATGAAAATCCAAACGTCCATGATGATGAAAGCCTATAAAGTGGTCAGCTGGAATATTTCTTTATAAAATGTTACTTAATTTATATTTATTTGGCCTAAGTTCCTCAAGCTATTATATGATGTCAGTACAAAGTGATTCTGTTTACAGTCTTTTGGTTCGTAGAAGAAAAAAGTATTAGCTTAAGTCTGCTGAGAACATGTGTGCTGCACACTGGTGTGAAACATGACTGAACACTGCTATTTTATTCACCACATTGGCACGGAATTCGCTGAGATTATAAACCACTGGATACATCATCACCATGTCAACCTGCAATGTACAGTATATTAATGCACCTTACTCACAAGTTAAATGAATGGCTGTTACCTGGATCTAAGGTCACTTATATGTCCGCTTGTGCAGGTATGAAATCTATGTGTTCTGTTAGTTTGAGCAGAGCTTTTTTTGGATCCAAGCCCCCATAGTCGAGTCTCCAGCATTGTGTAAATGCTTACTGCAGGCCTTCCCCACCAAGAAGACCACCTCTGCGATGTTGAGCAGAATACAAACCCCTGACACAGCCAGCATAAATACGGTGAAGACAGTTTTCTCTGTGGGCCTCGACACAAAGCAGTCCACAGTGTTGGGACAGGGGTACGAGTCACACTTCACCAGCCGGATCATCTTGTAACCAGGGTAGATCATATAAAACAAATACATAAAGGTGACCTCAAAGACAATGCGGAACAACAGGCTGATGACGTACGTCCACCAGAGAGCTCCTGTGATTTTCATCTTCTGGGTCTTTATCTGCTCCAGGTCTTTGGGGTTGGCCCGCCCTGATAGTTTGTAGAGCCGCTTGTCGACGTGGCGGCGGTGGGCCACGTGCATGGCTACCAGCAGGGCAGGAGTGGAGACCAGGATCAGCTGGAGAGCCCAGAGGCGGATGTGTGAGATGGGGAAGAAGTGGTCGTAACAGACGCTGTTGCAGCCTGGCTGCTGGGTATTGCAGGTGAAGCCAGACTTCTCATCACCCCACACACTCTCTGCTGCCACCACCAGAACCAGGATACGGAAAATGAACAGGACAGAGAGCCAGATGCGACCGATGCCTGTGGAGTGTCTGTTCACACCGCTGATGACAGCATAAAATGATGCCCAGTTCATCTTTAGTTCCGGGTCTGATGGAGAAAGTGCAAAAAACACATCAGAAGTCGAGAGAATATTGTGCTAAATTTTCTTTTCTATTTTTGTGTAACTTTTGCCAGTATATAAATAACATAATGCATCTCAAGGCAAAACAAACATATAGTAAATCTTTGGTGGAACAGGTAACTGGGCATATGATAAAAAAACAACAAATTCAAATAAAAGTAAAAATAGATTTTCACAATAATATTAGAAATATTTTCTTCTTATTTTGTATCTCTCTTTGTATAAATTGCAAAAATGTCTTTGCAATGAGAGATTCAAAAGAAGCTAAAATAATATTTGTCATTAATTTTAATTAAAAAAACATTAAACTAAATCCAGCTTTATCTGACTCATCTACTGGCAGTGAACAATCCTTGAAGTGCCAATAAAGCGTGCCAGTGTAAGTCCAAGGGAGCTGTCTGCTAATAAACAGCTGGGGAGATTCTGGCAGAGGTTCATTCAGTCACTCCCCAATACATCTGCTTGCTTGTTTCAAAACAGGAGAAACAAAAGAACATTCCATAATTAATAAAGTACCTTGTTCATTTTTACACCAACAGTAATTAGTATCCAGTCCCATTTCTTACGGTTTAAGTGGTGTATAATAATACCTGTGTATAATTTTGTCTTACAGAGTTTTTGCCATTTTATAAAAGACTGAAGTTGAGTGTCCAGTCAGTGGCAAATTAAGATAATAATTTGTACCTGTTTTCACTTAATACAGTGATTCTTCATGCAGCTCCTGATTAGCAGATACCTTTAAAACGTCTTGTTGAAAATGCTCCATAAAAATCAGTAACAGATGTTATTTTCTCATTAGATCTTTGACTGGAGAAAAAAAAGAATATTAATCACACACTTTTAAAAAGGTAAAGTCTACTCACTTAAATTGCAGGAAAATAATCACTTTGGCTTGTACTTTTATTTATATTCTAAGTCCAAAGCTGTCTTCTTAGTCACAGCAGATTTGAACAGCACTGAACTGAAATGATTGAAGTTAGCACTTACATAATAAACCACATAATACCGTACCTTTATAGGTGGGACAATTAATTCCCAGCAGTTAAGAAATTAATACACTCAAAAGTGAACTTACGTTTGACCATTTTGGATAAAAAAATAATCACATATCCAGTTTTTTACTTTTACACCAATTAAAATTTAAATTATGTTTTTCCAAAATTGATTTCAATCCTAAAAAGCAGCAACAGTTTTGATCTCCTCTGTGCTGATCATGATCGGTCATCCTGTGTTCCCAACATGCTTGAATTTCCCAGTCTAGTGTAAGCAACATGGTTGTTACCCGGCTCAGCAGGAGGTGTAAGAGGCATAGGAGGCAGAGCGGAGGACAATGTTGACCCACTGGCTTGGCATGGATGTGAGTCCAGAGAAGAAAGGGAGCCTCTCTGCCCCCCTCTGGAGTTGGCAGGCCACTTAAGAGTGCAACACTGAAGTCTGGCACCACGCGTCATGTGACATACTTTCACCAGCCGCCATGGTGTAGCACGCAAAACGTAACGGTTCTGTAATACTCTTCAATTCTTGGCAGGAAAATAATTTGTGGTCCAGCAATGTGTCGATGTGGAGTAGAGAAGGATCAGAGAACATAAGCAGTCTACTTAAACTCTACTTTGTGACCAGCTGTGTACCTACAGATCAACATGACTGAGGGTCTGCAAAATAAATGCTATTATGTTTGATTATCATCATAAGAAAGGCAACATGTTAGAGGGAATTTCTAGAAAAACATACTTTCCTTTATCTGTAACTTACTGTATATGAACGTCTTTGTTAAGACATTTTCCAAAGTCTTCACAGTCAAGTTAAGACATAACGTTAAGCACAAACTACCCATGAGCACAGATTTGCCCAGCTGAACACCCTGAGAAGAAACAAGAATTTCCTCAGCTGCATGATCTGATAACAGAGTTGTAGATAAAGCAGACATACCTTCAGCTGTATGTGTTTGGAAAAAACCACATCCAGGAACATTTACGTTGACATTAGCAGATTTCTTTTTTTCAATCTGTGACTGTGAACAAGAGTATCAGAGCACCATGACTTTGCATTGCTAATGATTTCTCTCACACTAGCCACTGCCCTGCACTGGAGAGGTCATATGCTTCTGTGCGCAATATTTGCATACAATAGCCCCATTTACAGAGGCCAAACAAACGGCTTCAGAGTTCAGATCAAACGTTTTAATTTCTGCCCAACTGAGGAATCTGTGTGGGGACGCAGTCTGTCCTCTCGCCTTTATTGTCCTGTGTTCTGCAGAGGAAGTGGAGGGTGTTTTTGACGCAATATGGAGTAAAACATAAAGGCCTAAAACAAAGAATGGCCCGTGAAATCTAAAGATAAGGGAACAAGAGTTTATTATCATAATTATCAGTCTCTCATCTAGTTTTTTCTCCTCAGCTTTTACATCCACACTGTTACAGCCCGCCTAATGTCTAACCACTGATTCACAGCTCACTCTGTAGCCCACTCTATGGAGCCAAGCACAGTTTGACGCATTTCTGTGGGATGAAATGTTTATTTTTTAAGATGAATAACCTCTTTAGCTCACTGTTTTTAGCACTGAGGTGTTCATACATACATAACATTGAAATCTACAGACGTATAGAAGCATTTCCACAAAATCCACACAAGCATTTTTGGAGATATTATGTTCCAGTACAGTTATAATACGCTGCCAATTTAGGGAAATGCTCTGCAGATACTACAGAGAGAGACATGATTTGACACTTGACGTTATGCATTTATTGCTCATTCCTTTTCCATTTAATAAAAAAATGTTTGAGGGAGGTGTTCAACATTAAGTTTTTTAGGACAATCTGATATCAAGCCAAAACCCGTAAGCACATATAATGCTCTACTGTATCTATTAGATTTCCAATAAGAGTATGGATCTGTGTAGGAACATCAAATATTATGATCAACAGTATCAAATGCGTTGGACAGACCTACAAAGATTGCAGCACAATTATATACATTATACAAAATTTTGCTCAAATTGGAGACTTTTTATCTGTATCTGATTTTTATCTGTATGTGAGGTGATGTCATGCTTTGTCCTACTATGTGAACTACTGAATGACAGAGAAACTCACTGGCAGCTAAATATAATTTGCATGTCCATAAACTGTACAAATAATCTGATTTCAGACTCTGAATAATGTATCAGTCATGCTAACATCTCTAACATGCCTGGTGTTTTTGTAAGTGTAGAGAAGTTTAAATGGGGATGCAAACACAAAGGATGAGCTGTGTTACTGACCTGTACACGGATTAAACTTGATCTAGCATCAATCCCTGGTACAAATAACAATGGGTTAGGCCGTTGTTGTAGATTAGTGATACTGATATTTGGCAGCCATGTGGATGCTTTGACTCACTGAATTCTATATACTTCTAATGTATTTGGTGGATTCAAATAAAGCATTCAAAATTGTGTGTGTGTTTGAAGACTGTTGTTAACTGTCACCTGCTTCAGTCCAGTCTGAAGGATGACATCTGGAGGTGATTAACAGTTATTGCAACATACATTTCAATAAAGCTTCTCTTACTCTGCAGAGGTGAATGCTCTGCAAAGAATTCAGTCTTTAGAAAGTCACACCAACACAGCAATTTGTTCAGAGATCCAACTCTACATCCTCTTAAGTGCAACAAATCAAAACAGGAGTGAATGTAAGTGGTTGTCATCAGGCAGTGATCAATATGTAATCACGTGTATTTTCAGACAGACATGTTTTGATATTCCTCAGATCAGAATCAGAATCAGAAATACTTCCTAAAGTGGATCTCAACTGGGTCAACTGACCTTATTGTACTTTTACACAATTTTTGCCACCACTACCATTGTCTCGATTTAATTTGTATGATGACAGACCTTTACGTTGATGTTTCCATTGTGTAAATGTCTTGCAGGATTATTGTAGCACTATTGTAGTGCTGTAAGGAACATGTCAGTGCTTGTTTAAGCTAAGTGTGGTGAAGCTGCCTGTGCAACAAAGACCAGTTATATTATCATATTTAATCATAAATGCAGGAACACACCTGGTCACATGCAGGTGTGACCTGTCACACTGTGCAATCACATGATGTTTTCAGGTGTGTCTGTATCATGAGCAGCTTTGAACTTCAAATTATCTTGCTCCAATACACAGTGCTACAACTTTGATTAAAGACCTTGCTCAAGAGATTCCCCACCTAAATCTGAACTAGTTTTCCAGTCATCCGCCCACTTTAGGCCTTTAGACCAGTTGTTCCCAACCTCTCGGGCATGTGATCCCTTAAAAGCTTGTTATGAACACGTCAAAGAAGGAGTTTCTTTCTCATGTTTGTCTCATATAATCACTTTCTAAAAGCCAAGGAGGTAAAACTATCTAGTAATTCATAATAAACAAAAAAACTATAACTAGACAGTCGGTCAGAATATCATTAATCTTTTATCTTGACCCCTCAGCCTTTGTATTTGTATAAAGTAGCTGCATTATCTATCTATCTATCTAT
>JAVQJD010037536.1:0-70220 GCA_036023655.1 Nannoperca australis | reverse complement strand
TCTACTATGAACTTTGACTTCCAGCTACAGACTCCATCTAAACTTTATTTCTTCTTCTGACTTTTACTTCTACATATTTTAATCCACACAAACGGTTGAACTGTTGGAACTTGCTCTTTAAGGTTATTTATGCTTCTATTCTACTTTCTTTCCACCATTTATACTCAAAATATTGTACTTTTCTGCAATTTCAGCAGTGTTCAGCAAATCCATTTCAGCTTTCAGCATTCACACTCATTTTCTGCAAGAAATGCAAGTTTTTCTAGAATGCTTTTACTTTCATATTTAAAGCAGCATCAACTGATTTTTTTTGGCCACTTGGGGGCGACACAAGCTGTAAACACAACAAACATCCAGCAGAGATAAAGCAGTATTAGCACACATTTGGAGTTTTGTTTCTGACAACCTCACACATTAAATTTTTTTTCTTTTAGCTCTGGTCTGGCCTTCAACACCTTCTGAGACAAATATCTGGCTCTTTAGCTGCTAAATGCTCCGCCATGTTCACCAGCTTGTTGCTAATTTGGTGGTCTTCAGTTTGTTGCTTGGCAGGTAGTGTGCAGTGGGTTTATCAGAGCTCTCTTTCTCTGAAAACAGTTGCAAGGTTGTAAACTTAGTGGATGAGATGAGGATCAACCGTAACAGTAAAGTTACAGACCCATAAACCAACACAAGACTTTAAAATGCTCCATGGGCTGAGGTGGAACTGCAGAGTTCGTGATAAATCTTTGTGGGTTCTGAGTGACACCTTTCACAATACACAGTAATTTGACCCGTTGTTAATATAAAAATGTTTACTAGTGCAGCTTTAAATTCCTTTTGCTTTCATGTGGAGGCCATATATACACACACACAAGGATTTCACACCTGTAACTGATAAAACAGGACAGGTCATACAAACATTTGGAAGGATAGATCAAATTATTCCCACATTCTTGATTGTATGGCTCTGTGCAGTTGCGCGATCCAAGATAAACAGGAACATCCTTAAAAAATATCCCCACCCAAAAGCTGTGAGGAACGGGAAAGTAATTATCCTTTGGCATGCCGGGAAGTTGGTATCTTGCTGACTCAGCACATACCAAACTTGTACCTTTAAAGAACCTTTTCGGCCACTAGAGGGCAGAACATGCTTACAAGTTGTACTGGTGTTGAGTGGAAGATAAGGCTTATTGTGCTTACTAATTATTACCCTACTCTATTTAGTTGTATGCTTTAGCTGATGACTTTAGCTGATTGTAAAATCATGGAGTACTTTGTGTTAAATGTATAATTTTCACATTACTACAGTTTAAAAGGTATTAATAGTATGTTATTTAGACCTGTATTTACATGTCTGATGATTTCATGGTGTGAGAAAACACATCCAGAGACTTTTCCAACGGACACAAAAAACTGATGAAAATACAAGCAGTGTAAGTAAAGTGAAGCCAATATTTCCACACAAAGACGGAGTTGTTGCTCAGTAGTTAAGAACAATGGATGGGGTTGTAACCGGATGGGGTGAATCTTGTGACTTGTTTGTGATGTGTTTGCTGCCAGGTATACAGCAGATTTAAATGTTGTAACAGATGTTAGTCACTCTCACCCGTATAGGCTACATATGGGGTGCTCTTGCAAGCAATAAAATAATTCTAAGGAACTCGAAGTAAAGACAGATATTCTGTTTGGTTATTTCATTACCACCATCTCACTGACACTAGACAGCATCAGGTTTTCTGATTGCCGCGACAAGGTCCGTATAAGTGTGTCTGTGATCCGTGAAGCTCTCTTTTTAATCAATACTTTTTGTTGTCTTGGTTGTTTTCCACACTGCACTGTATTTTCTCCTGTTAAGTGAAAATGTAAATGTGCAGCTAGCAGAGTCAAAATGTTGCAGAGCATGAATGAAACATCGTGGGACAGAATGTTATGCTGTCCATGAAAAATGAATAAAAATACAAATGACAACATTTTAAATAACCTCTATACTTAAACATAGATCAGTTCACAATAACGTAATATATAATTATCTAATAATCTAGTAAAACATTTCAGAGGAAAATTCTTTCTTTGTAAACTAGTTATTGCTACTGTAAACACTGCACATCTTGCAGATAAACCATTCAGTCTGAAACAAAACCTCCACGTCTTAAACTGACTAATAGATTTTAAATTTTATGTAGCATCCATGTGTAAAAGCCTGTCTTTACAGATGCACATTCACAAGGAAAAACGGTTGTTGAACATCATGTCTTGTCAATTATAGGGGGGCAGTTAACATTTCTATTAAGCAGAGCAGGTGCACTTTTAACCTTTTTCCTTATTGGTCAAGTATGCTCCGATAATGCAAAGCTATTGGGGGATGGGTCTGACTGTGTGTATCCAGGGGGGAGGGGGGTTGGGTCAAGGCTATAAAATGTGGACAACTCCAAATGGGTATGTGTGACAGAGACACACACACACACACACACATAAACACACACACACACACACACACACACACACAAAGAGAAAGTGTAGAGTAGACCAGAAGACGAGTTAGAAGAGCAGAACAAAAGAGGAGGGAAACAGCCAGAAAGAGACTTGTGTGTGGACTACTGTGTGACATGGGAAGCACCTCATAACTTCTTCAAGGAAATCTGGACTTATTGTTTGCTAAATAAGGAAATACAGTTTACCAAAACAAAGGTGGTGAAGAAGAGAAGAGAAAATGAAGGAGGAGTCAGTAGAACTCGGGGTCTATCAGGAGAAAAGAGTTAACGTAACTCAACCCAAAGTTTGGCTAAAGAGTGAAGTTGTTCGTGTGGGACTTGCTGAATCCCTCTGCACATATGTCATGATGGTAAGTACGTCTAAAGCGCTGTATAGTTTCACAGAACTTGTAATAATGTGGGATTTTAAACTGCCAAAAATGTCTCATATCCATCATTCTGGTGCCATGTACCCCTTTTCTTTTATGAGAGCTCTTCTATCTGTTTTGAACATTGGGGGCATGCTTATCTGTAACAGCCATATGCCATTAATTATTAATGTTATGCTCTTGACCCTGATAACATTGCTTCCTCTCCCAAACACACACAAGCACGTTTCACAGTCACATGACAGGGGCTGTGTGTGGGGATTGGTGGGTTCAAGTGGGTGAACCAGGAAATCTAGTGTTACCAGAGGAAAGAGCAGGCAGTGGGCCACATGGTTGCAAAAGTCACGTTATCTGTCAGCTGTTTCAATAAACCCCATACTTAAAACCCCGGAAGAGACACATGCTGAACATGTCATGTAAATAAGCATGTGAGCACACACACACACATTTTGTATACTGTATAAAGACATGAAGTAGTCTTACGTAAGTAGCAGACTTACCCATAACTCTTTACCTAAATACACATGACTTTTGTAGGAGGAACCACACGTTTCCTGTTTCCTGAATGAATGGCTGCAGTTTTTGCAGTGCCAGTTTTTCCCCCACTGGGTTAAGAGTTAAAAGTTCAATGACAGAGAGAAGATGCTTCAGTTCAGCTTCTTTTACAGTTGCGATTACAGTACCATAGTTAAAACGTTTGAACACCAAACACTCATTCCACACTTGCTGTCTGACTGGCTCCCTAACTTAACTGGCTCAATATGTAAAAAAAATCAATTTGTTAATTGAATGTCCATCTTTATTACATATCCTGTTTCCCTTAATTATATAGTCTGGAAGTTTTCCCCCTGTAATTTGCTTTCCCTTTCATCATCTGTGCACCATTGCTTCTCTCTGTGTCCAGGTGCTTGGTCTGGGGTCTGTGGCCCAGGTAGTGACAGGACAGGGGGTGTTCGGACAGTACCTCAGCATCAACCTGGGTTTTGGATTGGCTGTTGCTATGGGGGTTCACGTCGGAGGGAAGGTCTCAGGTACGAGAGTTGACCCTTATAAACGATA
Organism: Nannoperca australis; assembly: GCA_036023655.1. Classification (NCBI taxonomy): domain Eukaryota; kingdom Metazoa; phylum Chordata; class Actinopteri; order Centrarchiformes; family Percichthyidae; genus Nannoperca; species Nannoperca australis. The sequence continues at coordinate 66,319 of JAVQJD010037536.1, read as the reverse complement.
CCATCAAGAATCCTTAAAAGTCATCACATATCGCTATGTGATTGATTTCTAATGCTTAATTTCTTCATCAGGGGCTCATATGAATGCAGCAGTGTCACTCACGATGTGTGCATTTGGCCGTCTTGCATGGAAGATGCTGCCTCTGTATGTTTTTGCACAGCTTTTGGGGTCATTTCTGGCCGCAGGGACAATTTATGCTGTCTATTATGGTGAGGGTACAATGCACACTAGGCACTGAACATCTGTATTGTTATAGAATTGTTTACATTTACTTCTCTTTGCCTGTGTATCATTGCTGTTTTTCTTTTGGCAGTCATATGTTTAAGATTATCTGTCTTGTCAATATTGTTTCTATATGCAGAAGCAATATATGACTATTGTGGAGGAAACCTGACTGTAACTGGTGTAAAGGCCACAGCTGGTATCTTTGCCACCTATCCTGCACCGTACCTCTCCTTGCTGGGTGGATTCATTGACCAGGTAGCCATGAAACCGGATTAAAGGATCACAGCTACAAATCCCTATCATCTGACACATTCTGCACTAACCATTTTTTTTGCTGCATCGTATTACGTGCAGCTATCTTGACACGTGTTTCTATGTGATGTTTGTGCTGCCAGGTGTTCGGCACGGCCATGCTGCTGCTGTGCCTGATGGCTCTGTCCGATCAGAAGAACAAGCCGGCCCCAGTGGGCAGCGAACCTCTCGCAGTGGGTCTCCTGGTTCTGCTCATCGGCATTTCTCTGGGCAGCAACAGCGGCTACGCTATCAACCCCACCAGAGACATCGCACCCAGGGTCTTCACCGCCATAGCAGGCTGGGGGGCTGACGTGTTCAGGTACACAGGAGGGATGTATCTGCTTTTAGGGGAGGATTGCAGGTCCCACATGTCAACTTAACTAGGGGTCAGTCAAAGGCAAAACAACTTAATTATTAAATGACCAGAGTAGTTTCTCCAGACACACTGAGAGGGTATTACTAGTTTCTAACAATCAGGGTTCGTATGCTTTCTAAGAGTAAAATTCAAACACTTTTCAAGCACTTTCAAGGTACCTAAACCAACATTTTCCAAACTCTCAAAGCCCTTAATTGTTACTATAAATGCCAGGAGATTGGCAATTTTTTATATTGAAAAATAAAGTATTTTTCAAGGAGTATATTCAAATTCAAGCATATGCCTAACCTTAAAAACACAATGGTAAACATTTTAAAGATTTTGTATGAACCCTGAACAATGCAAATAAATAATTGATCTCCTCTTACTATCTATTAGTTAACTGTTATCTGTCTTTATCTGCACAGGTCTGGTAATGGGTGGTGGTGGGTGCCTCTAGTTGCCCCACCCATTGGAGGAGTATTGGGCGCGGGGCTCTACAAGGCCTTGGTGGAAATGCACCACCCTCTCTTCTCTGAACAGGGTGAGGGGCTGGTGGAGGAGGAGACTACCCCTCTGGGGAAACAGGACAACATCTGTGCCAACGTCTGAGACCCCCCAACTGTGGTTGAAACATTCCATGATGGTGAAAGGTTAAAAAACAAACCAAAAACAACTTGCTTGGATGGGGACTGAAAGACTTTTACAAGACCGGCTCAAATTAGGTTTTGAATATCTCAAGAAATCCTAAATTTTAGTGTCCGTTTTATATAATTCATTTTTATCATCAACCTTTATGGATGATATTCTTAGTCAAATTAAAAGTCCAATAGAAAATGAAGAGAGATCAAATTAAAAAGAGTATTCTTTTACAACACTAGTAGGAATAATCAGACCAATAATTATGTAAAATGACAATAAAAAAAGCTCAATTTAAAATGCAGAAGCTTAAATGGAAATGCTCAAACTGAAAGCGCAAAGGCACCTTATGGACAGCAGGGGGGGCTGGCTGCTAAACAGCACACTGCAATGAAAAGTGTAGGGGAGAGACAAAATCTTTAATTAGAACAGCCATAATAAATGCCTGGCAAAAGGAATGGGATGCAGACAATAAAGGGAGACATTATTATAATATACAGAAGTCAGTTCATTCTAGACAGTTTAAAGGAAAATATTATAGCCGCAGAGAGGTCATCATTTCACGATTAAGGTTAGAGCATACAGGTTTACACTCCACGTTATGTATTATGGGTATAAATCAATCCAATCAGTGTCAGTGGTGTAATAATCTGGAAGATGTGGAACACGTTATCATGCATTGCCGTAAATATAATGCAGAGAGGGAGACAGGACAGGAATGGAGTTTAAAAATCACTTATCATTAAAATCATTAGTAAGCACAGGACAGGACTTCACGGAAATCAGAAGGGGATTGATAGGATAATATAGGCAGGATTAGGAAATTAGGAAGGGTGTAATTATTATTATTATTATTGTTACTATTATTTTTAGTAACCAATCACTATTGAGTTGATATAACGCTGTTAATCTGCACACTCCGATACAACAGGTGGCGGTGTGCACCTTTAAAGTTGGTTTGCGATCCGCCAATAAACACAAAGCAGGTTGTAGTTGATTGTTAATGGTAAGCTAACTTGACAGAGGTCCCGCGGGTTTTTGCATCACACTGTTCACACATGGTAGAGTGGCTACAGGTTCAGTCAGCTGAGTCCCTTGATGTCTGCGGCATTAGGTCACTAATTTAACATAACTGTACAGTATTGAACCTGCTTACTGTACTGTACACAGTTTTCATTGCAGTGTGCTCTTTAGCAGCCTCCCTCCAGCCTTGGGGCCACGCCTCCTAATTTACATTCAGCTTGAAAAACCAAATGGAGAGGATGAAATTTAAAATGCCTAATGTCAAATGGTTAAGTGAAAATGCAAAAGAAATAATTTACTTTTTTGATGATGGTGACACCTGCGGCTTACTGTTTCTATTCACGTTAATTGTAGTAACTAAAACAAAAGTTTCAAAACTAAGAGCCATTTGTATGCATGGTAGCTGAAAAAAAAAAAGCCACACTCACTTGCTTATATTTTAGGTTTATAATATTGAGGCAATAGCAGTTGATATAAGTTGGGAAGACAATCAGACACAATCAACAGGAGACCACTTACATATAAAATACAGTAAAGGAAAGTAAACAGCCCCGATCCATTGCACTTATGTAAACGTGTGTCTTTCTGAAGATAAAACAGTAGGACTTTCACAGCTTGAAAGGGCGGCAGCACAACCAAAGATAATATACACACATTCATCTTTCTAACAGTCTGGTGCACAGCAGCCTAAAGCTAAAAAGTGTAAATGTGTCTTTATTAACTTTGTAGGAGCTCCAAAGTACTTGAACCAAAAACCTAATCCTAGATGTCTCTTAACTCGGCTCAGCAGTATGTTTGGCACTAAGAGCCCTAAATGGATAAAATACTGGAATATAACCTCCTCGCATCGGTTCGTTGATACTTAATCATCGGAGCAGGTGTCATTTTTCAAAAATCACTTCACGTTTGTGAAGTTTACAAAGAAACCCAACATCAGCGAGGCACTGCAGTGATACAATGGCCAGCGAGTAACTTAGATTAATGAGACCTAGCTTGATGGTTTTATTGCCAGTCTTTGATGATTTAACATTTCATGGCTCAGATCTTCACGAACTCTAGACGCAATGTCTGTTACAAAAAACTCTGAAGCGTCTGTCGAGCACGCACAGTTACGCTCCGTGAGTCATGTGATCAGTTTCTTTCTGCAGAATCATGTGGTCATTTCATTTTGACTTTTTGATTGCAGATAGCAGGTCTTCAGGGATACAAGCACTTTTACTGAACAACTGAAACCTACACAGTATTATGTTCATTCTTCCTGTTTCCTTTAATTTTACAGTCACATAAATATAAAGATGTGCTATTTTCCCATTTCTTTAAAAATGTTATATATGTATATTATTGTTGTATGATAGTTTCAAAATAGCGAACCTAGCCTAGTGACAATAATTAGTTATAAACTGATAGTGTCCTTATTGAGTAGAAATGAATCATTATTGGTTACAGCAGTGGTACAATGTGTTACTACATGTCAGTATTATTTGTGTTATGTCAGCAGCACATGATCATATTTTATGAATCAGATGCTTTGAATTATTTTTACCACTACGTGTTACTAGTTAACACTGTTAAATGAGGCTTTCAAGAATGAAATCTATTGGTGAAGCAATTGGCTTGAAAGCCGTATTTCTCCATCTCTAACACTCATCAGTGAAAGGTAAACAAAAACACAGTTACCAGTTTTATCACAATGCTCTTAGTGTTTTGAAATGTATGATAGGCCAACCAAATATTTTGCTCGTACTGCATAAAACCTCGAACATGTAATCAAGCTTAGATACACTTTTTTACATGCCACATTGCCTCCACCTGCTGGTAACACTTTAGCCTTGTGTTGGGCCTGGGGAAATGCTATGCAGCTGTTTAGACATGCAGCCGGGATGGGAAATTAACTTTTTAAATGTGAACACCTACCAGCTACTGACAAATAAATGTTCAATCATTAGTTTGGGTCTGAAATCTACTAGCCACTTTCATACTTGACCAGCATTTGGCTGGTGGCTCGTGCTAATTTCCATTATGCAGCATTCGTTGTTGGACATCATGCTTTCACATTTCTCAAACCCTGTTGGTTGCATAAACGGTAGAAGTTGGTTGAATTGTTTTCCATGGATGGGAACGTTCTCACCGCTTTGGCCCAACGTGTCTTCCTGCGCTGCCTTGGCTCTTGGCAACGCTCCCTAAGCTGCACTGTGCCGACTGCTTCTTCTTGGGAACGGGTACCTTGGCTTTGCCTTTGAAGGCCCTTGTAGGATCCAGCTTGTTGAGATGGGAATCTCCAGCAGGATCAGCCAAGCTGAGCTCACTGCTGAAAGTCAGCGGCTGGTACAGCGATGCCCACTGCTGTAGAGGAAACAGGAGGAAGATAGTTTACAAAACTGTTAAATATGAAAAATAAAATAGAAAATAACCTTTACATGTTCATTAGAGTGTAACAGCAGGGACACTACAAAGAAATTGCAAAAATCCTTGGAAATAGGATATTTCAGAAGTTGAAGTAGAACACCTTTATACTTTGTGGAAGTATCTTAAAACTGAGTGTTGTGTCTTTTTGTTAAAATGTTAACTCAGCCTACATTGTAGTATATTAGGAAAGAGTAAAGGAAACATCAAGAAAAAATAAAAAGTATTTGATACACCTGTGATGACTTCAAGTGTTAATAATATTACAATGCCTACATACATTTAGACTAAACATGGTTTGGTAAATTCTGAGAGGCTGACAAAACAAAGACAATGTAGACTTTTTTTTTTAAAAGTACTGCAGTAATTGAAGGTTTTGCAGGTGCTATTTAAACCCCAACACATGGTCTTTGAAAGACTGATTGGACACTTTGCTACCTTGGCATGGGGGCTGAGGCCATATGGGGTGAAGGCATGCTGCCACTCAGGCAGACCCAGGTGGGTGATCATCAGTCGGTAGTAGGAGGTGAAGGTTGCTGTCATAAAATGCCAGCACAGCGAGCGGTCAAGAAACCAGATTTCACTCTGCTGGGCGACGACACCTGGAAAATACAAAGACCAACAATAAACAATTTAATTTGTTTAACTATGTTGTTTGGAGAAAACATAAAAGGTGCAATTTGTGAATACAAACAGAACACCTGGAGTGCAGTTTTTGTAGACTAGGCACACTTTGCCATTCCCACAACAGGAATCCAGCTCGAAGATGCAGCTCCGGGAATCAAAATGGGGTGCAGCGGGAGCGTGGCCCGTCCCTGGCAGACATTATGAATCTCAAATAAATATTTGCTTTCCAATCAACATTTCATTCATTACCCTGCTTTCTGCACGACTGAGCACACAAACAGACTTAATCAAACCTGACATGCTGTAATTGTTGAGTTAAGCCCACATGAGGATCTGACAGGAGAGGTTTACCACTTTCTGTGCTGCTCTCCTCCCAGTCCAGGTCTGCCAGTGAGGGGGCATTGGGTAGAGAGAATAATGATAATGGTGGGAGCAGTGGGCACAGCCTCGCCACACTGTTAATCATCATACATCCTAAGGGAACACACTCATCTGAAAGACACACACACGCACACACACAAGTCGCGATTGTATCACAGAGCTGAAAACCCCTCAGACAAGTCTTTTGTAAAAAAAAAATCAAAAAACTATTATTGCTGGACTTCTTTACATTTAAATGTACAATGTAATCTTAATAACAGCCTTTAATTTGAATAGATTAAAACAGACAGAACATAAAACTAATGAGGTCACCTACTGTCTAGTGTAACGCTCCAGCTTAGTGTAAATCCATCCGTTGTCAGATAGAAATCTCGCAGGTCCTCTGGCAAAATACACGTGTTTTTCTAAAGAAGAAATACACAAGGTTCAAATGACAATGTACAACCAGAGCACTTTGATGTCTTTAAGGTGTGAATTTTCACCTGTTCCCACGACAGCAGGCTCCTCTTCTCTGCAGGCTCCCTCTCTGCAACACGCACATCGACCACACCAGGCATGTTCTCTGGCACAACAGGGACACATTCATAAACATGTAATAACTGCACAGTAGGACATCAATCTGTTTGCTAGCTAGCCTGGAAGTTAACGTCAGTTGCTAGTTTCGGAGGAAAAAACATGATACACACCGAGTATTCGAGTAATGCCAAGCGTCAATCTCTCAGCAACACCTTTAAACACCAAGCTTTCCTTAGTCTCTTCCATTTGGAATATCGCAATCACACGTTTGTAGAAAGCACTTTAAGCATCCTCTGCAGCTGTCTGCCCTGTATCGTTCACCCCTCCCCAGATAGCTCAGCTGGCAAAGCACACACAGGAAGCGACTAGTGTAACTTGAACGCGCAATTGACAAATATTAAAGCCAATAGAAAGCCGCTTTTCTAGAGAATAGCCAATTGGCTGCTCAGTTGTAGGAGAAAGGCGGGACTATAATTCCTTAGCAACGCTTGGCTCTCTGGGAGTGGTGGCGGTTGTTTCAACATGGCGGCAGCGGCAACAAGAAGTGGAAATTCGGGGATATTTTGGATGAATGGCGGTAACTTACTTTTGCTACTCTACATTAGCTTCTTTGTCCACTACCCATTCGTATATATCTTATATAAAGTTATAAACGTTTTCGAAAGAGTCTCAGACACTTACTTCTGTGTCAGTGTTGGAAATATGTTATTTCTGAGGAAGTAAGATACCGAGTTAGAGTTAAGTTACGTGATTTAACGTTAACGTTACCTATTTGCTTGCTGTCATTATCAATAAACCCTGTTAGGTTTCCTAATACTACTGAACTCAACGTAATACAAAGGCCATCTGAAGTAGATGGTGAGCTTTTGTTTTGTTTTAGTTTAGTGTAATAAATGTATTTGTCAGGGACCATGTACAAAAAAAACCCATTCATCTCATAAGGAGAAGATCCTTGTACCACACTAAGCTAGTAGCTAATGCAATCCATCTGCTGGTAGACACAAATACAACTATTTACAACAAGTAAATAGGCTACAACTAATGCAATTAATCAGGTTCAAAATTACAATTAATTCTAAATCCGATCATAAATCATGAACGTTAATCATGTCTTTGTCTTGTCCACACTGTCAGATGAGGAACAGCCTTTGGTGTTTGTCCCCGGTGAGTCTCAGCGACATTGTTTGGCCAATATCTGAACACAGATCTGAAAGGAATGTATGCACCTCATATACACATGGCATCCTCTTCTTCTGTCCCACCACAAACAGGAATGGAACGAGAGGGGAAGACCCGCACCCCTTTCCATTTGGGGCCAGGCAGCACCAGTACATCCAGTTTAAGGGGTACCAAGATGCGAGCCAGGCGTAGCTCTGATGGCAATAATGAGGCCGCACTAAAGAAAGGCGGCAAGATACAGGGCCACGTACAATGTGAGCGCTCTGCGGTTCAGGAAAAAGTGTCAGTCCACCACAGTGCTACTGTAGCAACAGAGCTACCCACTGGTACTCTTCAACCCTCAACGCAGGTAAACCATTTTCTTTTGTGTAGGAAACAAAGAAGGGTGTACTGAGGCTGACAAAATGTCATTATTAGCTTCTGTTAATATCTTGTTATACTTGCTAACCATTCTTTGCACAGGTAATCTCTGAGACTAGCAGAGCCAAGAGCCAGGTCTGTTTGAAGGACCTCTGTCCTGAAGATAAGCGCCGGATTGCAAGCCTCATTGAAGAACTAGCCAGGTACTCTAGTACAGTGTTACAGTTCATATGAATCAATGACTGGAACAATTCAAAGTGATGCCTGATTTGAAATGTTTCATTTTGTACTCCTGTATCTTTTCATACCATGTCACTCTCGGAATGCATATTGTAGCCCACCTATCCTGTTAACGCTGTTCTTTCCTGTTGTCCAGAGTGAGCGAGGAGAAAGAAGAGTCAGTGCAGCGTCTGAAAGATGGACAGGAACATTTTGAATGCAAGATCCAGCAGCTGGAGGAACAGAACCTGGTCATAGCACAGGAGAGGGAGAGTATCCTTTCAAAATAACTGAACAAACCAAAACACAGCAGTGCGTTAGACTCTCTCAGGTGATTTGTTGTATTGTTTAATGAAATGTAGGGAATTTAATGTGCTGTTGCAAATAGCATTACTAGGTCAATGTAGAGTGGTGAATTAATGTACTTGACCCACAGTGGTTTAAATCTCAGGTACCTCTCATTAGTTGTTTTCATGTCATCTTGAGAGAACACGGTTAATATGCTTCATGGTGTGTTGATTTCTGTGTAGTGTAGCACCACAATGTGGTGCACTGTTTTGAGGGTATGATATTTTTATCAATTTGGTAAATGTGACCAAGATGTTTTTATAAGGTATGCTAAAATTCCACCATAAGATGCACTTAGCACCCTATTTTGAAATTGGCCTGATAATGTTACAGTATGGTGGTCCAGTTCCATTATTCCATTCTTTGAAGAAATCTTTGGAGAAAACATATTGTTTAACCAATAGAAATGTCACAAAGTGGTGCAAAAAGGTGTAACATTGTAACTACTCCAAGTGATTTCATGGATTAGCCCAACTTCAACCTAAACGGATCGATGAGTAACATCATGCGCTTCAGACTTTGGTTGGAATAAACCTTTTGCTGTCACTGTAAGATGTAGTTAAAGTTCCTCAAGTGATTTATTGCTGGCTGCATGGTTCTATTTGCTCTATGTGCTATTGCATAAGAAAGTCTGCAGGGGGCAGTGCTGTCTTAATTAAGGCCATGTACAGTGTTTGGCCAAGGCCCTTCAATCTGATGCAAAAGGCAGAGAAATGGAGCAGATTCATTTACATTTTTTGATTCCTGCTGCAGTTGTCTTTTGCAAGTGCTTGTAGCTTATCCGCTGTTGTGTACAGAATCAATTTCATGGTTGCAGCCGTGGCCTGAACCATCTAAATCATCTTATGATGAATTTTGATATTTACTGAGAAGACTACAGTGTATGCCTTCACCTCCATGGGTTTTTGTAACCCTCTCTGAACGTTAACTGTAGAATATCTCTCACTTTCTCCTTACAAAATGAGATCAGGTGGGTCACCAGCTGATTCCCGAAGAGCAATAGTGTGCTGTTCATTGCACCCCACGACCCACCCGCTGTCTGCATAACAATTCTGCTCAGGTCAAACCAAAGCATGGCCAGCAGTCAATTTAGGTTAAAAACACTGCGAAATATGAAGAGTAATTGACCCAGCTGGTAAATTGCACGATTGGCAACGGCGGCGGGGAAAATTAGGAAAGCACAACTCAATTAAAGGCACTTTGGCTCGGAGACTTGGCATTTACACCAAACTTCTAAACTCCATTAAAAAGGTATTTGAGAGGAAAAAGTGTTCGGATCCAAGCACCTCAGGGGGGATAACGTAGTCTTTTAAAGTGCATGCAAGAGTCAGGAAGGCTCCTCTCAGGCAGAAGGTTCCAGCACTTCTCTGAAAGGTTAAGGAGACACCAAAGGCAAATGCATTGAATGAGAGTCTTGTCAAGTCTAATTCCATTACGCCTCAGCTTATCTTATCTAACCAACATTCAGGGTTGTCAGGGGTATAAAGAATGCAGGGCTATACCTTAGCCCCAAGCCACCTAGGATAAGAGGGAAAAAGTACCCTTGATATTTGGGGTGTTCAGCTGACATTTGGAACTGTCTGGCACACACAGGACTGTATTTGTGTTTCAGATAGGACGTGCGCCTTCTGCGCTTCAAGGCATGTTGGCATGGGCAGAAGTCAAGGTGGCGTTACTAACACGATGCACCGTTCTACTTGCTGTATCCAGAACAAGGCACAGCAGGTGCTACAGCTAAAGCCATTTATTGAGTTGAAACAATTGGAGGGAATCCTGAGGCCATGGGGAAAGTGGAATAACAGCCCTGTTGTGTCATTGAAAAAAATGCTACATGTTGTGATAGAGGATTGCCAGAGCTAAATCCATTTTCCCATCCATTTGGATGACATTTACAATGTGGAAATCTGGTATTATCAAGTGTGCTTTTTGTGATAAGCGTGCATCAATAGATTTCGGAGAATTCTTAGCCCTTTGTTTTCTGCCAGATTAAGCTCCTAATATTCCTTGATGTCAGCTCTGTGGTCATTGTCGTGGTTCGGTCTCAGTGTTGTGCATCTTACCTTTATTCTAAGAATGAGTGAAATGCACTCTATTTGTGGTGTCAAAAAAACCCAAAATTGAACTAAATTTGTTCATACAAAGGCTTGAAAGTTTGGAAAATTCTTGATTTTCAACATGATTTGGTACTTCATGTACACAATCACTCATTTAAACCAAAAATCGTGTTAATATTTGAAATGAATCTACCCCGTCATCATATTTGTTTGTTGTCTCCTGGCATTTATAGTAACAATTTAGTTTTAGTTAGTATGTGATTATTGTTGGTTTAGGTACCTTGAAAGTGCTCTTAAAGAATGTCCCTCTTAAAAAGCTGTACAAACCCTGTAGCAGAAAAGTCTGTATCAGGCTGAAGAGGCTGATATTAACATGCTGAGCTGCTATCATTTGCCATCAAGCCTTGTAAATATGGCCTTAATGTAAGGTTTATATAACTGTTGATTAAATCAGTTTAAATGCTTGATTGAAAATAATAAAATCAGATTGCACCAATGTGAAATAAAAAATGCAAAATTTGTTGAATCAAAATTGAATGGAGTTGTTGGCACACCTGGATTTTTGGCTTTGTGAATTTGTGTTCAGTTGAGATGAAGACAAGTTGAACGGATGTTTTGTGTGATGATTCTGCACGACTTAGTGCGTTCCCACAAAATGGGTATTACGTTTTAGTTGTGATCATAGCAGTGAAGGCGGCTGAGAATAACTGCATTGAGAATGTCTGTTTGTGTGCTTTGCTCTTGGAATTTTAAAGGCATTTTCAAAAATCATTGTTAGCTGACGCGTGGAGTTATTTATTGGTTTATTGTGTGACTTGCTCTCACGTCTCTTCCCCGGATTCGGTAGTGTTGAAGCAGTTATGTAAACTGTCTTCTTCTATTAATTCCCCGTCATTGCTTCCTTACACACACATTCGTACACACATCAGTCTCCGCCCTCGTTTCTCTCCCCTCCCTGCTCAGGCTCAGTCTATTTGGCACAGTGTGCTAAAGCAGGCTTTAAAATATTCCCCCCCTCCTGTGCAAATTTGTTCCACCTTGAAGTGGATTTCATTATTTCATTTGAGCCTGGGCCTGACAGGGAAGTGAATCATTTTGACAGGCCCCGTCTGAAGCCTCTTCAGCCCAAGCCCTTGATTCTGAGTATTTTTGGAGCAGGCGGGAGGAGTAAGTCATTGTTAGCACTTTGCAGCTCTGATGTAAACTAGGGGCTTGCCGAGTGCTTGGCCCCCATTGGCTGATGTCCAAGGCTGAGAAGGAAGCATGTTTAGTGTAGCGACGGGCGGAGAGGTGGAATCTTATCAGTGTCGCTCCACTCGGTTCAGATTACCTAGCGCTTGCTGTCCAGTGACTGCGTCAGTCTGTCAACACATTAACACACGTTACCTTCATTTATGACACTGGGATGCTACGACTCTACAGCACAGATAAACTTTGTGTGTATTTTGGTGTGTGGGTCCCAACCATATCCAATTGGTATTTCAGCATTCTGTACTGTATATTTGTATACTGTATATATTCTATTAGGAAACATTTGTTTTAGGCATGGGTAATCGTGTGGAACTGGTGTTTTATGCGAACCTGGTGAAATATGAGCAGCATGCATTTTTCGACTCGAGCCACAACTCTCTATCTTGGGCTGAGGTGAGGTGTATCTGTAAACATATTCAGTATCTCCCCCTTTGAGACCCTTATTCATACTACATAAATAGACGTACCAGCACAGGTTTACATTGTGTGATGTCCTTGTGATGTCCTTAAGCTTTCCATATACAACTACTTCTATGGGCGGTAGAGGAGCCGTAGTTAGATGGAGGGTCTCCTCACATTTTCTCAGTGTTTATAGAAGCCGCTGCATTGCATTTGTCTGGTGTCTCTGGTCCTCAATTCAAAGGTGTCCCCGCTCTCGTCTCTTTTCCTCTGTTTCATTTCCACAGTCTGATTAAGGTCTGTGTTTTCTTCTTATGGAGTGCTCTGCCAACTATCCCTTCAATAAGACTCTGAACTTTGATTTTCTCTTTAAATGGAGGCTCTTTTTTTTCTTCAAACAGATGCTGAGAAACTTATCAGCTGGGGGAGTAGGGCCACTATCATAAAAAGATATGGCCTGGAGGGACACACTTTAAGGTCTACTTGGGTGTGAATGTGTGTACCACTTGCTTTATTGCAGTGTTTGTGTGTGGGCTGTTTACAGTGCAGGTGGGGAATGTGTGCTTGCATGTCTCTCTCTCTGTGTGTGTGTGTGTGTGTGTGTGAGAGAGAGTCAGAACAGGGGTTGATTATTGAATGTGTGTCTGTGTGTAGTCTCTCCATTCTCGTGCTCATTATCTTTGTATGTGCTGTAGTGGTGTGGTGCTGCCACTGTCATTAGTGGGCTCCTGAGGCGCAGCAGTGGTTCCGCTCCAGATTAGTTTTCTTGTGCCTGCCAGCTCTCTCTGGCAGATAGCCTGGCACGGCACGGCCCAGCTCAGCTCAACGCAGCTTGGCCCGACCCAGATGGTGAAAGCTCTGTGCCACAACAACAACTTTGATTTTGTTGGCCTCCTCTTCCCTTCTCTTTTCAACTTTGCTGCTCTCTCTACTTTTTCTGGTCCAATGTGTAACTGATTGCAGAAATAAAGGTTTCATTTTGATTGTCAATTTTAATCCAGCATCCATCTTTATTCCATTTTAGTTGAATGAGAGTGCACAAAGCAAACTTCTCAGTAGAGCCACACATAATTTCACTGTTTTACTTTTCATGGTGGCAAAACTGGTTTAAATGTTTACTCTTAAAAACCTACAATCAACACAATTTCATAGGACCAACCGTATACTTTTTTTTTTGCTGAATCAAGGGGAGGGTCTTAATGTTGTAGGCAAATAGTTCTTTTGTGTGTTCACATCCAAGTTTTTTACTTAACCCTTGGCGCTCCAGGCCTGCAGCAGCAGTACAAAGAATGCCAGGAGCTGCTTGGGCTTTACCAACAATACCTTTCTCAGCAACAGGCGAAACTTAACCAGTCCATCGCCCAGCTCAGCCAGGCACCAGCCGACCACAAGGTGAGGTATGGGGATAGAGTGGGCGTGTATGGGTGTGTGCGGTAGGTTGTAAATATGTGTCAAAGCGAGTGCATAATGTTTTGCCATCCACCATGCATAAAAACATCCAGTGGAAACGCATGCAGCAGCACTACTGTCCCATGGCCAAGTGCCATAATAAGTCATAACAAATCGCTATAGAAGTCTACTTCAGTGGCTGGTTCGATATGACTACAGCCTACAACATAGAGAAAACTCTCTCAGGGTGACACTTCAGAAGCACTTCAGAAGCTTCAGCCTCTGTAAGAATAGATGACTTGGCCAACCTCATTGTCCTGCTCTGGCTCTGAATAATGTGTTTTTGCCTGCTCTCTGACCCTCGGCGAATTAGTCACAGTCTCTTCCCCAGTCAACTATAAGATGGGCTTCCTCCTTATGTTTATCTCATAATGTTCCTGACCTTGGCTAATCTGCCAGTTATGTTCAGTTGCAAATTGTCCTCTAAATGTTGTGGCTACCGTCCAGTTTACAGTTTTGAAAGAATGATTTGAATTTGTGCTGCTATAAAACCTGGCCCTACCCTAACGCCATGTACAAGCTGCGTAGTGAAAGCAGCATGTGTCTACACAGGATGTGTTCAGGCACAGTACTGCTGTGTACATCACCCGCGTTCTGGCAGTGCTCTGAGCCCAATACATAGTCACTGTAGTTACGAGCATAAAATGGAAAAACTAAAGACTAAAAAAAGATGCTTCATGTCGCGGCAACCAACAAAGTGCAAGAGATATGTGAGCTCTTGTGGAACAGCTCTTGTAAGCACATGGGGAAAGCTTTTACTTGCAAATTGCAACATGAGCAAATTAGGCTGGTTAGCAACTCCTAATTTTGTATTGGTAAATTCCAATCTGTAGTCCAGCTCTGCATTAAGGTTTTATGGAGCAGTTTAATGTTTTTGGCTGAAATACTTCATCAGTTTTTCAGAGGCTTCCAAAATTGGCCAACAAACCTTCATTGTGCTCTTTGTTCTCTGTCCAGGGGCTCAGTAGTGAGGAAGCCCCCAGCAGAACATCTACTAGCAGAGCTAATGGCTCACACTTTGATGGCTCGTATCTCGGCCTTGCTGCTACTCGAGCGGGACCGCCTCAAGTGCACAGGAGCGGGGCTGGAGGAAGAGGAGCAGTACAAACCATTAGCAGCTCTGCCTCTTCTTCTTGTGTCGGGGAGTTCAGCCCGACCGATGGGCCGATCAAACAGCACAGGAGTCAGAGGAGGGAGATCAGGGAGCCGCACTTGGAGTCCCACCACAGATGTGAGAACTGCCAAGGCAGTGGTCAAGACAGTGGTTATGGAACACAGCAACGGAGAAGTGATAATGGCCACCACAACCCCTTTAACCAACATGAGTGCGAAAGGTACAGTAGTGCTAAATACAGTCATGATCTATCATCCCACATGATTACATTACTTTCCTGTAGTTTACCTGTGCATTTTTGTCGAGACACAAACAAGAAGAACGCTAGGATAATAAGCTAATGAAATGCGTATTTACACACAGGCTCCACAGTGGGAATACAATTAGCTCCGAGGCCAAGGAAGCGCTGACCAGGCCTCTGCTGGGTCACGAGGACTGGAAGGAGAAGAGGGACCAGCTGCTGCTGCAGAAGATGCAGTTGGAGATGGAGAGAGAGAGGCTGCAGGCACGGCTCGCTGAGCAGGAGGAGAGGCTCAACAGACAGAATCAGCAGTTACGCCAGTCGCGTCTGGATTACAGCAGGTACAATACAGAAGCCAAAGAGAAATTAACCACATCTTATTACACTGCTAGCTAACATTTGGGGGCATAAGTGGATAATTACATCTCGTTAGTTGCTAGATAAATATCCAAGAAGTAACTACCAATTCATGTTTAGTCCATTTTACTGCGTGTTTGTACTGATAGAATCTCAGTCCATTTTCTTTTTCTCCTCCGCTATTCTTGTAAGGTTTCAACAAGCTACTCAATCTGATCTCAACAGCTCAAACACTATAAACAGAGATCCACAGCCGGAGTTTCCCTCACACCAAGATCTACCCCCCAGGTAAACCAGTAGACCAGTAGACAGACACTCACTCATTTACTCACACACACCTTACACATCAGCTACACTTATACACACACACACACATCCACATACTCAAGACACACACATGAAAGCTTAGCATATTGTGTCTGCCGTCTACAGTGTGTGTGAGGATGCAGAACATCCAGCAGGACAGAGCTTGCATGAAAAACGCTCTCAGACTGCACCAACTCTTCTGGACAATGTCAATGGTAAGCTTGTACTGTCAATAAATCAGAGTTATGTGCTTACTAGTCTAGACAGAGAGGAACATCTGTGCTCCAAACATATCACACTCAAGCCTGTCAAAATTACTTTTTCTTCAAACAGTTTTTATTTTAGTAGATTCATATGCATGCAAAACTTTGACAAAGTACTCTATATCAGGATGACATGATTTTTAAAACGGCCCTATCTTGAATTTCTCAACAGAGGCCTTGGAGAGGTCCAGAAAGGACATGGCCACATCTCCTGCTAAGTCTACAAGCCAGAGTAAGCCCACCTCAGAGTATGTGATCCAAAAGACACCTGAGCCCAGGTAACACATTTTTACCCGTCGCATTTAATAAACATTTAATGTTTTTTTTCTAATAGTTTTAAGGTAAATAAATCATTACAATGCTGTGTATTATGTTGGATAAACAGTAGGACTATAGCACACATGGAAGTATTGGCTAACATAGTTCTTCTCAGCCTGTGTGGTTCAAGTACCATCAAACGAGGGGATTTCTCATTGAGCAACATTGAAAAACGTCACAGTTAAGCACTGCATTATCAAAAAGGCACACATCTTTAATCTGTGCTCGTTTGAAATTCTGAATAGAGCTTTCTTCAGGACTAACTAGGTGCTTCTCTACTACAGGTTAGTGTGGGTGAGGTTTTCTGTGGGCAGCCTTCTACTGTCTTGTGGGGAACATTGGGAACATTATTTGCTGGCTGTCGGGCATTTTTTTGTTCTCACTGACCTCTTAAGGCAATTGATGTTTCAAGAAGTGTTAACAATATTGAAACAAATAAATATAGTATATATTTAAAGTATAACATTTTAATCATGAAGCTGTTCCTGGCCTTCCAGTTGCTGCAGTGTATAAGGATAAATTATATCTTTTCTTAGTCTAGCTAACTTTTCGAGCTGCGAGAAGCTAAATGAAGCTTTTTACTGGGCTAGCTAGCGCTGTGACCAGCCTGTCAGGAGACATGCTGCGTTCCATTAGTCGGCCTAGCAGGGACCCTGCAGCAGGTGTAATTGAACAGACTTCTGGATGCACACACACTGCCCTCCCTTCTCTCTCTGCCGCAGTAATGAGACAGAGAAAGCAAGAGTGAGGGAGAGACGTTAAGTGTGTTTGAGGGCGAGTGAGGGGTGAGAGAATCGGATAAAGTTAGAAATGGGAAGCGAGGAAAGTTGAGGCAGGTTGAGCTGGATGGAAATGGAAATGGCGAGAAAGAAGGCAGAGGGCTTTTTAGGACAGGAATGAATCATTGAGTGCAAGCATACGAATTTCTTAAAAAGGAAAGGACATTCGTTACCTTTTTTCTTACATCCTTACACGGAATGGTAATTAACCTGAGTGTGTGTGTGTGTGTGTGTGTGTGTGTGTGTGTGTGACACGTGAATTTTCCTGCCTCTGTGTGAGGACTTCTAAGGTGTTCTGGAATTGTAAATTACAAAAAATATCAGATGAGAAGCAATTTGTAACAGGGTTGCTGCAGAACTTTTAGTAACAAAAAAAGATTCCTAAAGTTGATCCAATGTATTCCATAATGTCAAATTTTAGGAAAAGTGGTGGTTGACAGGAGATACTGTAACTTTAACGCACACACACCTTGTCCTAAAGGCTGATTCTTCAAAACAGCTCAAAGTTTACAACTTCCGATTAGTAACTCTTACACAAAGCAGCGCTTGGTCCAAGTTGAACTGTGAGCTCCAGCAGATGCCCATTAACTCCAGCCGGGGACCCGGAGTATCCCATCTTATTACCATCATTTACACCTCCAAAGCCTATTAGAATAGTTGGAGTATTAGCTACAGACTGTTTTTTTTTAACTATCAGTAATGACGAAGTCTGCCTTTTTTTCTTTCTTACATCATGTTTTTTTATGTGCATCTCTTCAGATAATTGTAATCCTTTGGTAATCCACTGATTTGGATTAGACATGCCTTTTCTCGTCTGTGCAAACTGTGTGCATAAAAATAGTTATAAAAGATCAACTGAAATAAATTGCAGTGTAATGAGATAAAGAAAATACCATATGTTGCGGTCGGTTGGCAAAGAGTAACCAAAGACCTTGTTAGAGTTCACTCAAATCCATTTTCTGCATTAGTCATTACTGCCCCATGTTATTGCCATAAATGTGCTATTGTGGCTTGTCAATGTAACAACAGCTGCACTGAAGCTTGATATTTGAAGTTGTTTTGAGCAGAGATTCCAACCTTTTAGGTCTGATGTACCCACACAGCCATCAGATAGGCCTAAGTACCCCTTTATCATAACCCTTTGATAGAATGGACCATGAAGCTGACGGTATTGTTGAATGGTATTATTTAGTAGTTTTGCATTTTCTAAACACTGCCTTTTGAAGTGACAGAAACTGGCTGTTTCAACCATGTACAGACAGTATCTTTACTTTGAACTCCAACAAGTCTTTCTGTAGTCTTTATCAACTTACAGCTGACTCAGGTTGGTTGAACCCTGTCTTGTTTTATGCAGCCAGACTACCGTAGTTGGTAAGTTATTGGGGCAATAACTATAAAGATCAACATCACACACATTTGTAATCTTCTGTATTTTGATTTTTCTCCAAAACACAAATATGTGGATATGTATTATCAAATCATAAATTCACATTCTTTTTCAAATTAATTGAGCTTCATAATTATCTTCGTACCCCATTCTAACTGCAGAAATACCCCTGTTTGGGAGTGACTGGTTTAGAAAAAGGAGTTACGTTAAAACTGCAAAATATGGCAAAAAAACGTAAACTGCAAACATACTGTTGTGTTAGGCTAGTAAGCACGATTATATGAAGCAGCTAGCTTTAGTAAAGAAAAGCCTATCCTTCTATAAGATCTGGCATGTTACCTGAACCCCCCTCTTTTACCTAGCAACAACATGCCCCTCGTGACCGTCTAATCTTAACCAATTCAATCTTGATGTGCAAATTGCAAAACCAAGCTGGGGTTAACATTAAGTGACCTTCTTAATCCTTTCATGAATCCTGTGCTAGTTAGTAATGAGACAGTTCCAGCGCACCCCGCCCATCTCATCTCCATCCTTCCTGCCACTGCCCGCCTGCTATTGATTGGTTGGGAAATTGACATGCGGGATATACGCAGTGGCCATTATAGGTTTTTTATCTTACTGTTTGGACTGCAAATGAAAAGGGGCGCCCGGGCGAGACGGCTATCTTTAATGAAAGAGAGGAGCCAAATAAGCAGGGTTAGGCAGAGGAGTTTTGTGGACATTTTATCTGGCCTTACAGAGCAAGGAAGGAGACTAACAGTATTGGTGCACTGGGAGAATAAAGCCCAAAGGTTTTTATTACACTAAGAAAGATACAGTTCTGTATGAGTTCAAAGGAGTTAGAAAATATTTGAAGGCAGAATGCTTAACCACCGCTGGCTTCAGAGTCGTTATGATGAGACCTTTTTGATTTTTACATTCAGGCTCACACATGCAAAGAAATGTGTTTATCAATGAAGAGTGTGGCATCAATAAAATACGGTCAGAATCAACTTTCTGCAGTTAGGTTAGACTCCGTAAGGTGTCTTACTGTTCTACTGACGGCCACAGAAAGTATTTAACAGTGCTTTGATGATGGCAATGCAGCATCTCAACATCCCAGGCCAAAGCCTTTTCTTTTCTTTTTTTTTTAAGAATGACGGAAACTCATGCTCCTGCTCCTGTTGTCCACGCATTCTTCTGTATGCATGTAGCAGTAAAACAGATTTGCCAGGACTCCCTCGGGGCGTATTAATATCGAGCAGCAATTCACAACTTTGCCTCACACAAGCTGCAGCCAAGAAATGAAGTTCTTTGTTGCACTGTATACCCCCTCTGAAAATCTATTGGCATTCTCTCTAGCCCTCGTGCAATCTCTGTGCCACCCCCCCACCCCCCCCAAACACACACACACACACACACACACACACACTTTACCCACTACCATTCTCCCCCGTTCCTGCCCAAACTGTACCCCTACCCCCCACGCTCCCCTTGTTATAGATTGTGACCGCCGGTAAGTGATGCATTATTCATTACCAACATGTCGTTTGTTGATGGATGGCTGTTTGAGAGCCCTGTCCGTTAAATAAATCAACAAATAAAAATGCAAATTCTCACATTTCGAGAGAAGGAACCCAGCCAAAGTCCCTCCTCCACATTCCCTTTCCGCCTTCCTCTCTATCCACAAAGCCACGCTCGCTTCCAGTCTCTCTCACAAACACACACACTGTCGCTCATGCTCTCTCTCTCTTTCCCCTTTGCTGTTGACAGGCAGGAAACCAAATGAGGAAGACAGATTTACTTACTTGAGCTTCAGTCTTTTTTTTCATCAGTTATCATCCCTCATCCGACTTAACCCTCATTCACTTCTCTCCCTCCCTCAAACTTGCATACATTAGTTCATGTTGCTAAAGCAAAATAGAGCCTTTTTAAGGCTTTTTAGCTACTGGCATGTGCAGCCCCGAGTTAGTGTGGAAAAACATGACGTATCAAGGTCTATAGTTACGTGCTGAGGAACACAAATGCACCCTGATTGGAAGCTCCACCAGTGTTGACCACCCACATGCATATCAACAAGTACACGGCAAAAGATCGGCCTTACCTGGGAGAGCTGTGTACGGAGCCACGATGCAAATCGATGCAGCTTTAAACGAGCAGAGAATTATGTTAGCAACATCAGTGGAGCGTGCTTTAAAGAATTCATGTTTTGTATCTGGAATGGCCGTCGTTCGACTGTGTATACACTGAATAATTTATCAAGCCAGCCAGACTGAGGGATTGAATCTCTATTAGCTTAATCTCCCCCGTTTTGGTTTATTTATTTCACTGCACATTCCCTCATTTCTATTCCAGGGGAGAAAGCACCGGGTTTTCTCCCTCTTTTTCTATCACACCTGAAAGAAACAGTTTTTCTGCTGGGACGCCCCAGTGGTTTTTACTTGTTAACGCTGCTTGTTAGGGTTCAGTAGACACTTCAGCAAGAAAAAATTTGTTAACACGTCGAAGACAGATTTGCTTTCATATTGTCTGTGTTAACAAGTGAAAGGTGAATGACAAATATTTCAGTACAAGCGTTGACTCGGACACCAAGTGCATGTCTGTGTTGGTCCCTTGGCTTGCACCTTGTCTGCTTAACATTGAGGGCACGCATGTAACTTACTAGTTACAATAAAACAGCACGAGGAAAATCATTTACAACATTGCCTGCCTACACGGTCTGTATTAGAAATGTAGCAATGCAACCTTTGAAACCAGCTGAGGTCACTTGTGGGGAATAAAGAAACTAAATTGAATCAAAAAAAAAATCAAAAAGTTTTACTCATTTCTTTTCAGGTTGGACTTTTCTGTGGTTGAGATATTGGATATTTTTACTCCTGTCTCTGCACCTGAGCTAAGCAGGCCGTCCACTCGAAGACCCAAAACTTCGCAACGTAGGCCAGCCCTCACTGCCCCAAAACCAGTGGGCAGAATCCTCCTTAATCCTCCTGGGCCTTGTCCTCAGAATACCCAGCAGGACTTGGAAGAAAGCCAAATACTGGAGGATATTTTCTTCATTTGAAAATGGGGAGTAAAAACAGGAACCACTCACTTGATATTCACCTGTTTGTTCTTGACATTTTTATTGTCTTAAATTCTAAATCACAATGATCATGATATTGTACACTTGTTATACTGTGGTTTTAATGCAAATAAACATGTATTTATTCAGAATTGGTTATGCTTCTAGTCTGTAATTGATATCTTATGTTGCCACTTCAAGAAAACGGTTCACCACTGAGCTACTATTGTCTCTGAGGCAGCATTATGAATGAACTTGTACATTGACAATCTGTAAAATGAATTATCTTAAATGATGATTATCTGGATAACCACCAAGTCGGTTGCTCATATCCAACACCAGATCCTCCTACAAAAAAAATCTAATCATATGTTTTAAAAAAATAAAATAAATAATCCATTGATGACAGACGAATGAACCAAACCATCACCTCCTTCTTGGAGGGAATAATGCCGACATTTGTGAGGGTGATCTCGTATCAATAAGTTGATCAGTAATTATGACACGACACAGGACACTTTATTCTAGACTGTGCTTTATTATTGGGCTAAGCTGAGACGCATCATTCATTTAAAATTACAAAAAAAGAGTTCAGGGGACCAGAGAATGGTGCAGTCTGGAGAGACAGGGGCGGGAGCTTAAAGCGCACTGCCCAATCAGAAGCGGAGCTCATCAGGAACCTGGCAAAGCCTAATATGCAACATTCATTTCCCCACCCTCTGTATGTGCTGAAATTGGGAAGTAGATTTCCAGAATACTTTGAAAACCATATTAAGTAAAATGTGATTCCAGCAACACTACTGAGCTTTAGAAATAAAACCACTGATAACAGAACTGCAAAAAATGAGAGTAAATTCCTTTTCTTTGATGACATAGTGCAGTTTTCCTTGAATTTTGCTCTTGGTAGAACACATCAGTTGAACAAGATCAGAGCTCTGTCAAACAATACAAAGCAGGATGGGAATACATTTTTAAAAACCAAAACTGGCATTTTATGCAAGCAGTGATTAGCAATTATTCATACATTAGCTCCTAATGAATTAGCAGCAACTTATAGTGACCTCAGGGCGTATCGTCTGTGGTGATTACATATCTGATTGGACAGTAGGTTCATGAGGAGCGTTTAATTAGGAATTTCCCTTTTTTACATTTTCTTTAAAGATTTAAAAATGGAAGCAAACGAGACTCAAAATGAAAGGGCAATCTTCCAATTAGTATCTTTTTTTTTAACACTCTTAACAAAGCTAGCTTTTTGGAACAGAACAATATGAATTTATAATTACAAATGTACATAAGGCTTTAGTATTGTACTGCATTGTTTTGGATAGTTGATCAGCAACAGGAAAATGTAAAATCAGTCTTTGAAGTTGTTCAATTCAGAGTTAGCGCTTAGAACACTTAACAGTGGTAATATGAGATGCAAAGTAGCACTTACAAGCAAACAGATCAGTGGCAATAATAGAGCTCCGATCTTGAATCAAACGGCACGAATAAATACATAAAAATAAATAAATAAATAAACAAACATAAATAAATGATTTAAAATCTGTCTTTGACATCACTTGGTCAATAGGAGATTTCTCCATCATCAAAGAAGTGCTGAAGGCATGGTCCTGCAGACAGGAACAATGATCATCTGTGGACCACAACAGTGGCCCATGCATGTCATATAAAAACTATTTGGTCACGTACCAACTCATAGAAAAATAATGCCATGAATGCATGCATATTATCTCAGACATGACTTATAAATAAATATCTAAACAAATAGCTAAACGAATAGAACCCATCAAAGTATTTTTGTTTTTTATAAAATAGGTCAATATGTGTCTAAGCTCTAACTGAGGTCAATGCTCTCCCTGACTGTATTCTGGATAAATGCCTTGGTCAGGTCCTACAGTTTGTACCGTATCCTAGCGACAATTTTTTTGTACCTGGTTGTATTGAGCATTATCATGTTTTCATTCATATATTTTTTTGAAGTATTTAAAGTACTTTATCCAGTCCTTGTAGATAGAAGTAAAAGTCCTATAAAATATGCAAACCTATGTACAGAGGAAAACAGAGCAAAAAAAGAAACAATTTACAGTATATTCATCGGTTTATGTATATATTTATATATATATATTTATATTCAAACTTCTGCTCTGTTTCTTGTTTTTGAACCACTATACTGTGTTTTACTTTTCTCATGTAAACTTGCAGCTTGAAGTTGACGCAAATGAAGAGGAGGTGCTTTGCATTCTAGTTCCTGTGGTTGCTCAGCTTCCCCTCCCTTATTTCACTCGACATGAAAACATTGGCTAGGTGAAAGACACGAGTGATTGCTCAAATAAACCGTTAGAAAAGCGCTGTGCGCCATGCTCGGGGCATTGTTATGTGGCACACACAAATGGTGGCATCCTGGGTGGTGTGGTGGCGTCTTTTTGCCCCACTGGATTTGGAAGGTAAATGTTAAATTATTCAATCTGTGAAAAAGGTTAGACACAGACACTAGGGGAATGGCATAATGAGCAGTTTATGGGAAAAACTAGTAACAGCACCCAACAGGAAGCATTGTCTTCCAAAGTGTCATATAGCCTTATAAATATTCATAGATATAAATATTCATTGAGTAATCTCCACCAGCTGAATATGTGTTGAATGCAGGGTCCAATAAATTCAAATCTGTTGACCTTTTGCAGGTGTATAGTAGGTGGTCATATCGTTTTTTGTAGACTATTAGGGGAAACTGTATGCTAAAGCAATATGAAACCAGCCTCAGTGATACAGCAGTTGTAATGGGTAAATGGCTTTTCATACTTATTGCTTCACTTTACAGTTTCATTATGCTTTTATGTTTATATTTAATTGTTTGAAGACATTTAACATAAGGCAATATAACATCTTCTAAAGGACACACTTCATGTCAAGTATTACCAGCAGAGATCCACACATTAACTGCTGGATGGGAAAGTACATAAAGCCTCCCTCATTCGGCTCAGTGGGAAGCTAGCTCTCCAATTATAGCATATTCATCGCTGTTACATCACCTCCATAATCATTTAAACCTAACGTCAGGCCCAATAAGCTCAATCACTTGTCTTATCAAGCCACGTCATGTCAGTCGCAACCCTGAACTTTACCCTAGTTTGGACTCCAACCAGTGGAACGTAGTCCCAGGTGCCCTGCACACAGCTTTGATAGTTAGTACCTGTGCTAACAGGTTACCTAATGCCCGCGAAGTGTGTTCGCATGAGTCTACATTTGTTCTAAATGTGTTTTTTTTCAAAGACATTGATGGACCAACAGTAGTTGGACGGTTTGTTATATTGGACATGCGCTAAAGCTCTCTACGCGGCTGAGAAATTATATGAATCTGGCTGTAGTTTTGACATCATAATAGCGCGTTGGCTGCTTGCAGCAGTGTGTGTGTTTCTTTTTTTTCCTCTTTGTTTTCTGAGAGCACAGTGCTTGATGGCAGATTCTGCAGGTGACAAGGCACACCTTGACATGGTGACAGCCCATACGCTACATGCACTTTACTGAATGCAGAAGAGAGCAAGGGTTCTTGTGACATATTCATTTTGGTTCAAGTTTCAAAGAGAAGTTTGTGTGTGTGTGTGTGTGTGTGTGTGTGTGTAAGCTCAAAAGATATGTTTGGAATCGAGTCGAAGATAATTGTCCTTTTCCTCTAAAATCATTAAGCCTGATTCTCTTAAAGCCTGCTACTGAGATGTGGCTTTTTGCATTTTCAGATAATATGTACACCATATGTGTTTTCTCACACATGTATCTTTTAGCAATATATTGTGTGTCAGCATATAGGTAATCAGAGATAGGAATGCCTGCAGTTTTGGGAGCTGCCAGATTTGCGATTCTTCCCAAGCAGAGCAAATGTTTCAAACTCCACCTAAAATCTACAAAAAATTACAGCTCAACATAGTCAGTAGCCGTTCTATATACAGACACACATATATAAAATATGTGCATATAAATACATATATTTGTTTGTGATTAATATCTATTTATCCATATATACTGTATATATGAATACATTTGCTTGAATGCTTGTTATACATATATATGTACTGCAAATATAAACAAGTTCATATATTTCAAACGTTTCTGATGTTATTCTATCTATGAGGTTAGGATGTCAAGTTAAAAAAGATAAGGCTGTGATACGGAGCAGCCCCTCCCATGCACTCTCCATCCCTCCCAAGACAAAATGAGAAGAGAAAAAAATAAACATTTTGAGTAACTGTAAACTAGCGAAGTGAGAGACCCCATTTGGTCATCTGAAATAGTTTTGCCTGTATTCAAAAAGCATATCAGCAATATATATGTATATATACATGTGTTGTATATATTCGAAATGTACACTTCTTTTAAGTGCAACTCCTCAACCAGTTAACACTGACTGAAAGAGATGCAGTGGTCCGAGTATATTAGAGCTACAAGTCCTCAGCAATAAAAATGTTTGGTCTTTTGGTCCCTAAAACAACTAAGGAATGACAGGTAAGACTCCCTGGAGACCGTTGCTATGGCTCTCCTTGGCAACGGTATCCCCTGGAAACAGACAGGCACTCCGAGCTAAAGATGGCCATCCCAAATCGAAGCCAATTTGTGTCCTGAAAATATCGCATTCCCTATTTAAGTTCTCTCTCTGAGATTTTCTTGTCCCTTCTTGTTTCAAGTCTTATAAATTGGTCTTCAAAAGTCAATTGCCCCAAACTCAAACCATCTTACAGAAAGATCTCCTACGGCAATCCTCTACTCAGTCTTTAAAAAGTTTTGTTCTTGTTGGACTTTGACATCCATATTCCCTTTAAGAGTTCAGTGGGGTTGGTCATTGTAAGTAGGTTTGAGATAGTTTCTTTTACTATTTTCCCCCTCATTGTTCAAGTAAAAGTTTTTGTGGTCCAGAAAATGTAGCTGTCATTCAAGCAGGGTTTTGTGGGGAAAGAGGTGTGTATATGTGTGCAGAAGAAAAAAGGTCCTGGGGCTAACCAGGCTGGTACAAATTCTCTCTGAGTTCCAAAGTTTTAGTACATCCAAAAGGAGGTGTCCTTGACTCGGTCTTCGCTCTCTCTCTGTTTTCTGAAGCAGCCTCAGTGGTCCAGATGTTGAGTTTGCACTCAGTGGCGGGTAGCAAGAAGTCAACATATGATTCAGTTCAACAAAACCTGAAAAGCACAGGAGAAACAGAAATCGTTTGAGTCATAGGTTATATGCGTGGATGTATATTAAGAACTGGATACGGCGCCGCCGCTCTAGTGGTATTGCAGTAAAAAATCACAATGACTTGTAATAACTTTTTATCTAGCGCCATTATCAGATCAAACTTTTAATCCTCCAATACTTTGATTTATGACTACCTGCAAAACTAATGACATTCTCATGAGCCTCAGCTGTGCTTTTTGTGCAAACTGCCCTCCATTACTGTTGATACTCGATATATTTATTACATTATTACATGCAGATGGAGCAGCGGCACATATTTACAGGGCACCTGCGTCTCTAAAGCGTCTTCGCCAGCGCTAAGATTCTAAGTTCTGGTGTGGATAAACAAAGATAATTTTGCCGAGACAATTTTAAAAACAAATCAGTGCTCATCCTGCAGTGAATTAATTTAGCTCCCTGCCAGTGATGCTGTTGTAATCTCCTGTGTGATAAACAATCAAGTTTTGTTTTTTATTCAAATCAAACTGTTTAACCCTGCTTTTGAAATGATAAAGGGACTTTAATCGAGATACACCTTAACCATTAGAAGTTTAGTAGTATTCCAGCTTGCTGTCTGAATATAGACTCGTCGGTCTGATAACGCTGTACCATAATAGTGCATTATTATTATTATATGTTTTATGTAATAACAATAGTAAAACTAGAAAAGGCAACATTGTTTATGTCTATCAGTTGAAATGTTAAACATTGTTGTAACTGTCAATCTCAAAAAGAGATGTTTTCCCTGAAAATGTTTTTATAAATCAAAAGTAATGGCGCCACATATTTTGTGACACATTCATATGAGACTGCACCATTCTTCCTGCAGTGATTTGCCTCGGGACACCGTCTGGTATGGTTCAGTTAGTTTGTGAGTGGGTGATAAGTTGCCCTTGAACGAAGTCATCAGTGGTGAATGAACGACACAGCCTAAACTCTCCATCACACAGATGAAGGGACGAGACAAAGAGGAAGAGCACAATTACCCGCCTGAGGGGTAATAAATGCCTCTCCCTTGGAAGCAATTCCTTCCCTGTGCAACACACTGAACCATTTACCAATTATCTTTTACCTACAGGGTAACATACAGGGTCACTTACTGTAAAGCTGTTCTACAGTACAAACAACAAAGAGGCAACACGTAGGTAAATGCTCCCACAGCTTTGTTTGCTTCAACCAGCCATGAAAACTAACTCTAATATTTCTATCAGTAGCAAGGTAGAGGGCACAGATTTTCACGACATAGTGATGATAATAATATCTTATAATTAACACCTTTTATTCTTAATATACTGTTAGTCACCACACTCTAGCGATTACTCACAGTGAGCCATAATAACAGGTGGAATTAACATTTACAAATGCATACTTGAACTATCAACAATGGGGCAAAACTTCATCACTATTCTTTACAAGCAATTTGCAGATGATCAGCTTGTTATTAGGCATCTGCAAATGTTTTATGACATTTATAAAAGGTTACTGAAACGACATCCGGCAGTGCCACAAATGGGCTTGCCATTTGAGCATTTGTCAATATAATTTGCAGTTGCTGTGCATGCATTGGTTCAGTTAATCACGCATCAAACTAAAGTGACAACAAATGTTTCCAGATGAGCCGAGATCGATGTCTGACCTGTTTTTCCCTGTGTGCGACGGCTGCCCCGGCCGCCAGGGTGGCGGCGGCTGGCTGGGGCGGGGGCTAATAGGGGCGGTTGGCGTCCTTTGGCCTCTTCAGCTGCACCTTGAGTCTTTTCATGCCGATCTGGAAGCCGTTCATTGATTGGATGGCAGCTTGGGCACTACCTGGGTTGTCGAAGCTCACAAACCCTGGGGGAAAGGTCGAGAGAGAGAGAGAGGGAGAGAGATGTGGTTAGATGAAGAGGCGAGGACAGTTTAGGGGTTACAAAAGAATGGATGATGAAGATGAGTTCAATAAGATGAAGCAGTCTTTTACATGTATGTATAATTATAAAACTTTACTATAAGAATGAAATAATCTGTACATAAACCTATAAACATTTAGCATTCACAAACAAATGCATCACTAGTTGAAAGCATTTGTCTAACAAATACTAAAGCCATATATTACAGCACTTCATAAGCATTAATATAGCTAACATACAGCGTGACAACAACAATAGATCACAGTTATAACAGAGAGCACAGCATGCAACCAAAATCACAATATGAACTTGGTGATGGGATGTAAAACCAAAACATCAATATGGTTGTGCTATTTTTGAGTTGAGTGGTTTTTTTAAACTTCCACTTGAAAGTGTAGAAGCATCAAATCACAAATTAAAACCTGCATCTCCAAATTGCAACATGAATAATACAACGTTAACGTTGTATTGTATTAATGAGCAAAAGTTACTTTGCAAATAGGTTGCACCTGACGGACTCTCCATTAAATATTCTCCACAATCCATTTATAATTTGCCACATAATTATACGTTCGGATTTAATTGTGCTGTCAGTGGCATAAAGTGAGACAGCAGTTCTCTATCTTTGCATGCTAGAGCAACTGTTATGTTCCTAGCATGCATTGCTTTTCTTACAGTGAGTTAGAGACTGAGAGTCACCATTTGTATTACATGTCATAAAGAGCACAGTGGCAATGTAACTGTGCAAATATGGCGTTCAAACCGATCTAATTTCCATCATGATCAGTTTGACCATTGATGTGTTATAACAGTTAACTGAAATATTTATCAAAATAAGAAATTAGTCAGAGCTTCAAGAGAAAACAGCTTTAATGATTAATAGCGAAATCCAGACAGACTCATTCTCTATTCTTTCTTTTTAGTAACAACCGGCTTTTGCACAACTGTAGAGAAATTCTCCACTGTTTTGTTTTCATTTATTTAAAGGAGGGGGTGTTGAGAGGTTAGGAAAGGGGTGTTGACTGCGGTAAAGAAGGTGATTAGTAAAAAAGAATAATCAGAATAAATAACCAATAATCTTTTGGTTTGGTCATTTTTACCCACCAAAGCATTTACTTTGGTTTGTCGCCCGATCCACAAACACTTTGGAGGAGATGACATTACCGAAAGGCAGGAACATCTGCATCAGCTCTCCATCCCCAAACTCCTGAGGGAGGTGGTAGATGAACAGGTTGCAACCCTCTGGTCCTGCACACGGAAACACACAGAGAGAGAGAGGGAGAGAGAGAGAGAGAGAGAGAGAGAGAGAGAGAGAGAGAGAGAGAGAGAGAGAGAGAGAGAGGAAAAAAGAAATAAGGGGCAAAGGTCAGACAAAGAGAGACAAAGGCAAAGAGAGAAGCGTAAAAGGTTGACTGCTGCAAGAGGAGACAGGAAGAAAGTGCAAAACAACAGGAAAATAATGAAGAGAGAATAATAAAGGCATAGAGTAAAACAAACAAAAAGTGGATAGAATAGTAGACACATCGTCTTTGTGAAGGTGTATTTAAATCACAAAAACAGCCAGTCAGCTTCTTACTATGATTTTTGGTCCTACATAAACACACAACCTTACGCCAACAGTTTCACGAGATTTCTGTATTTAAATTCATCTCAGTGATTTTAAGTATTTGAAAAAAAGCAACCACCATGCACCAATCAGGATTTGGTAACATTTGATTAAAACCACACTAAAGCTGAAACAATTAATTGATTAATCGATTGACAGAAAATGAATCAGCAACTTTTTGATCAGAAATCATTTTTGAAGCAAAATCTCCAAAAGTGTATTCCAGCTTCTCAATTGTGAACTTTTCTGCTGTTCTTTATCTTATGTGATAGTAAATTGAATATTTTTTGGGACTGTTGGTTGGTTATTAAAGAAGTCACATTGGGCATAAGTAAAACCCTGTAGGACTCACAAATGTGTCTGCAATTTGTGAGGGACCATCATTTGCGAGTAAGAAGTGTTCGCAAATTGCTTTAGTGGAACACGCCCCACATTAGCTGAGGGTTTGAGAGTTAAACTCGTAATATATAATAGGATGTTTTTTCCATATTTAATTAAAAAGAAAAAACATTTTCAGGATCTTTAAGATACTTTGTGCACTGACCTTTATTTTTGTGTTGTGATCATCTAGCTTGAAATACATTTTCCAAATAATACTCAAGTTTGATGCCAGAGTTGCAAAAACAACAGAAGAGTGCAGAGCAGTTTGTGTCTGCATGCAGTCATTTTGGGTGCTCGGGTGGTTTCACAGTTTCAACTCACAGGTTCAGCATTCGCCTCTCTCAAGTCTCCCCTATCAAATGTCTACTAAATGCTTAAATGGTAAACTCTGGGATGCCACAGCTGTTAAATTATTTGCAGTGTTTGGTTTATTTTCCACAAGAGGGCAGTAAGGTTCCAGGCATAGGTGTCCCAAGCCTGGAGGTCATAAAGTTCATGAATAGGTTTACAGCTCAGTTTGAAACACTCAGTTATGGTAGTGAAGTTTGTTACTCTACAGCCAGCAAGGACAGCCACCGCATTATAACCTGACACTCTAAATATTCTTATTTATTGTGCTTTATTATTTAATCTTGAGTTCAAGCTTGTCTATAATCTCTAATCAATCCAGACAGATTCTGTCTACTATACTTTGTGTTAGCGTGAGTTTTCTGAATAGTTTTGCTTTTGGCAAGAGGTGAAATCACGCTGAAAAAACAAAGTGAGGATTGTGAATCGCCTGGGTATTTTTAAACGTGGGTGTTTATTCCAGGACTGTATTGGCAAGCTGATTAAAGTGGAACAGAGAAGTAAATATGAGTAAATGTTTGCAGCACGTATGAATTTTTAGGAGTGAATGGTGTACCGTGTGTGCGTGTGCGTGTGTGTGTGTGTTACCTTCTCGTTGCTGCTGAGGAATGATGGGTGGAGGGTGGGGGAAGGCTTGGCTGATCTGGCCGTATGCAGCGGGGTAGGCTGCTGAGACACATATACACACAGCGCGGATCAGATAACAGTCATGACAAGAGCACACACACACACACACGCACTCGAATACATACAAACAATGTTATATATGCAGGCGCGCAGCAGGCAATCGATCAGATAACAGACAATAGAGTCTCCGTGTTCACACACACACACACACACACACTGAACACAACAGAGAGAATAAATTGATGTAGTGAGACTGAAACACTTAATGTTACATGATCAAAATTTAAATTTAAACAAAGGAATCTTTATCTTTCTCCTTTCACTCTCTCTCTTTCTCTTTCTCTCTCACACACACACACACACACACACACACACACACACACGCACGCACGTGCGCACACACAGATCAGTGCTGCTGTCAGACAGACCTGCATACTGCTGGACTCCTGTGTAAGCCTGCTGGAGAGGATCAGCTGCAGTGGGACTTTGAGCTGCTCCATCAGAGACACAGAGAGAAGAAGGAGGAGGTGGTGGAGGTGTGTGTGTGTGTGTGTGTGTGTGTGTGTAGGGGGAGAGAGATGAGGCAGAAAGAGAGACGGAGGGAGAATGTAGATGGAGGAGAGGGCACGGAGGAAGGCGAGAGTAATATATAACAAGGGTGAGAGGGAGGAGGGATGGAAGGAGAGGCGATGGAGGGAAGAACAGACAGGAGAAGAAAAGCAGAAAGGTTAGAGAGCCGAACAGCGAGGTGTCAACTCGCTTCGCTTTCAGCGTGTGAGGAACTGAATTCTGAATCTCGCTCTCTCTTGCTGGGCTTTTTACTTCATGTTCCTCCCAAAGCATTTCAAAAGTAGTTCATTTTACGCCCCAAGAAAAGCAGAAAATTAAAACTTTGAACAACCACAGTTAAAACAAACACTGTCACAACAGGAAAAGGAAAACGTGTGTCATGAACTTGTACCTATCATAAACAAGTCTTATGAAGAAGGAATACATTTTTCTGACAATCTACTGCAGTTAGACATGTACAACAGGACAATTACGATACACACTCACAACACTGGATACACCTGTTGCTATCACTTCACATGTAAGAGATACAGTTAGTGACTTAACAAATAATTGTGAAAAAGAATTCCCACATTCTAAACACTTCTAACTACCACAGATGCTGCGCCACACTTTCTAACTACCCATCTGCACACATAGTACATGCACAAGTACACCACTGAGAAAACACACACACATGCGCACACACACACACACACACACACACCGATAAACCCACTATCACCAAAAACCACAGAAATACTGAACACACCGTGGACTAACAGCAACACTGAAAAACGGTTCGGATAGCCAGAAGAGAAAGGAGACTAGTATGGGCTCAAATAAAGGTCAAAACATTTTAAGCTTGTAAAATCATGTTCAGAAATAATTTTAAAGCCTGTGGATGTAAACCTGTGAAAAGCTTTTGCATAAAAAACTGAGAGCTTGTGAATGTATAGAAACAGTCCGTAGAATTTCTAAAATGGAAAAATTATATTATTGGCGAGGTTACACAAAGATTCAGAGGCAAAATAACTCTTTCTGTGAACATCTGAGTACAGATTCAAAGATTTCACTGCGTGAAAATCAATACTCAAAGTTCCCACACCATGTGTGACGCTGGAATTACTCATGAACACATGCATTTAAGTTATGACTCTAGCCCTGCTTTCAGTTGTAAAATCAGGACCAAAATTTGTGACTTAAATGTGTGTGCACACGTCTGGGAAGCTGAAGTTAAGAGTGTGGGGCGTGTGACAGTGTTCTACTTGGAATATAAACTCAATTCAATCTTTTTCTAAACATTCACAAACTTAAATTCCTCATGCAGTTTTCCCACAGATTTACAAAGGGTAATATAAAATCTTATTGACCCTTATTTAAGCCCAGAGGGAAGTGAGGGGGAGAAGAGGTGGGGGAGGGGGGAGCGCTACCTTCAGAAAGAGAGGAGAGGAAGCAGCCACCCTGAACCCCAAAACAACTCCGCGGAGCCACGCCCAAGCCGTTTTTCTCCGAGTCCTCCCTAAAAACCACCTCCTGCAACACTGAAGAGACAAGAGTGTAAAAACAAAAAAAAGACAGATTTTTTCCTTCCACCTCTTCACAGACAAAAACCAATGAGGTACTAGCCACGGCTCATGACACAAGCGCATACTTCGGCTCCAGCAGCCCATAAGCACCTTTGCCAAACACTCATCTCCTCGACATGCTCACTGTCTGTGGGCTATGTTCGTCTGGCCTCGGCCTCCACAACATGCTTCAAGGCTATTCCCGCCTGTAAGCCAGCAGCATGCACACTTTTCCCGTTACAATGAATGTGCTTTACTGCTGAGCGTGTCTATAAGGATTTAAGCTTCATTTTCATCAAGTCATGGTTCAACTGAACAAACAGTATACTCATCACTGCATTATTTTTGATAATTTTCTGTATCTCTGAGAGTTATTTAGTGTGTTTGCATATGTGCCCCTGAATTTATCAGACTTACCAGGATAATGGTGTATCCCGTTGGTGAAGACAGCCTCTGCAGGAGGCTGCCCATTTGCCTGCGGGGGTGGCATGCCAGTAAAACCATTTACACTAATGGGGGAGGGGATGCTGGTCACTGTGGGGGCGCTGATGCCTGGAGGGGTACTGCCACCTGCAGCCACAGGGCAGACAGGCAAAGACAGAGAGAAACAGTAAGCATTCCACCGTATTCTTGTTTTTTCTACGACATTATGGAGAAGTTTTACTTTGACTGGCCACCTAGTAACTCTCGGAAATGTCAGAGGGGCCGGTCCAGTGGGCCAGTGAAGACACTAAATGTCAGGGCTGATTTCTTGTCCCAGTATGGCCCTTACTGTGACACAAAAGCCATTAGATCTGAATCTGAGACATATTGTACAAGAATGGTGAACACTGTGTTGATGATATCTTATGGGTACCAATTATGTATTTGTCTCAGATGATTGCATGCTATGCCACAATGTGTTATGTTCATTTGCATGCCCATAATGCATCTGGAAACATTTACATTATAAACTCTGTGTAGGAATATGCTAATTTAAATTCAGTGCTCTTTGTTCCTTGGTACAGCAAGGCTGTAAAGGAACTGCTCTTTTATTCATGACATATTACACTATTTTCAAAAACAGCTCCTACTTTTTTAGATTAATTTTTTCTCAATCTAATGTTCATGCCATGGATATTTTAATGGAGTGATGTCGGATGGACATTATGTTGTGGTGGTATGTTGACATTTGTCAATTTGAGATACACCGTATAAACAGCATTGCCCCTTTAAATTTTACTTGAAATTCAAACTATGGAGGCACCGCAACTGAATGTAATAATGTCGTTTCTA
Organism: Nannoperca australis; assembly: GCA_036023655.1. NCBI lineage: Eukaryota > Metazoa > Chordata > Actinopteri > Centrarchiformes > Percichthyidae > Nannoperca > Nannoperca australis. Next base: position 31,347 of record JAVQJD010037536.1, on the reverse strand, counting down.
CAGTGTAGTTTAGGATTAGGCTCTGTGGGTTTGCATCCCAATTCATTTGAATTATCTGTGCAATGTAATAGGTGCCAAACCTTTGGTTTTTCACCACTGTTACCTGATGTTGGGGTCAGCGGTGCTCCTGGGAGGCCATTGATGGTGGCCATGTGCTGCATCTGGGCAGCAGCAAAGGCTGCCATTGGACTGAGGTAACCGCCTTGGCCTACAGACGCCATCAACGCCGCCTGCTGCTGCACCTGCACAGTGGAGAAGGGGTTATAAGAAGGGCTGAGAATGATGAAAGCGAAAGAAGAGAAAGACTTTACTGAGGGGTTACTGAGTTAAGAAAGAAAAAGGAAGGAAAGTGTGGTACAGTGTAGAGGCTGCAACAGAAACACAGATAGAAACCAGGTATTGAATCTTAATGTGTTACTTCCAAACCAACATTAATAAAGACATTTGACATCATCACATAGGGATGTACAATTGGAGGGAGCTCATGTATTTTTGCTATTTCAGATTAGGCTTGAGAACTCCATTTAAGCTCCAAGGTTCACTGAATAAATAACTGTGGACAACAAAAAAACGTTTTGCGGGGCGTCTTGCCTGAGCGTAGGCTCCGTAGGCTCCAAACTGCAGTGCCATAGGGTTGAAGATGCCCATCTGACCAGCCATCTGCTGCATGCGGCGTATGGTGCGTTCCTTATCCGTGTCGGCGAACTTTACCACCAGACTGGATGAGGCCCCCTGTGCACCCACCCATCCACCCACCCACACACACACATGCCAGGCAGTAGATGTTAGTTGGTACCGATAGAGACAGGACATACGCTTGTATCTGCACTTACACACATCCTCTCCTGCCAAGGCAATGACATCAGATCTGTACTTGATGCCCATTGCCTTGGAATAGTTAGAGTGAGTCATATGCAAAGGATACATTTCCTAACTAGGATTAATAAAGCATAACTTAACGTAACTTTAAGAAGGCAATTAAGTGATATGTGACTCATTTCTCCATGTGACTCTGTCTCATACACACACACACACACACACACACACACACACACACACACACACAGTTACATTGTACTCACAGGCATTGTCTGGCTGCCGTGTAGTGCACTGATGGCTGCCTGAGCTTCAGCATGAGAGGAGTATTTTACAAATGCACAGCCTAAAGAGAGGGAGGGTAGAAAATGAGTAAGGGGAGGAAAAAGAAACAGTGGAAACAAAAGAAAAAGGTTTGCTGAAGAGTATATTGCACAGTATCAAAGCAAAAAACATTGCCGGTAACAAGACAAAAAGTAAAAAGCCATGGTGTTTTTTCCTTGCGGGATAAGTTTCCTACAGCATTACAGCAACAAACATTTAGTCAACAAAGCCCTCAATGCTGAGGAGAGTTGCATCAGTGTGGATCAACGCTCAATAGGCGGGCTAAACAGGCCACTCTGACACCATTAACAACTTTGGGATCCTCTGATGGGGCTTAAAATGCCACAGCATTCTGGTGTCGCTTACTATTGACAAGCCCCGTTGATGAATTTGAATGATCAAGTTCCCAGTAATTATTGAGCTAAAGCCCACTTAGCCGAGTAAGCTGGCTGATGAGGCCTTGTTAATGGAGCTTCACGGAGGAATCAGTATGATCAAGCCCACTGTAATCATCAGGCTTAGTTATCATCGGGCCTCATTGATTGGCTGCTAAGCCCACTGATGAACTTCATGCAGTGAACTTGTGTAGCACTCTGACAACATTTCGAAAGGACATTTTTCTGGCATGACATGAAGCCTGATGGTTAATCAGGAGGATGACTTTTTTTCTTTTTTTTTCTTTATCAGAGCCATGTAGGTTGACTCATGAGGTTAATGGGGTTCATCTGTAAAAGAGTTGGTGGTTTATATCGCTCATCCCTGTGAACAAAGCTTTCAAATGGCATTTACTGTTGAAATGTACAGAATCTACAGTATTCTTATGTAACCGCTTCTCTGATGATTGTGAAATAGCCCGTCTTGACATCACTCAGTGCGGAGTGTTTAGGGACAACTTTGCAAAGTTACCAACTTTGAAAAGGCCAAATCATTTCTGTGCTGTAGCCTGTGAAAAAGTCTGCCGGCTCAAAGTCATAAACGTCTATAAACTCACCTTTGCTGTTTCCGTCGGGACCTCTGAGGATGGTGCATTCCTCGATGCTGCCGAAGGACTCGAAAAGGCGCCGCACATCATCTTCTGACTGTTGCTTGTTGAGCATGCCCACAAAGAGCTTTCTGTCTTCTAAAAGGAAAAGGAACAGGTCACGATCAGAGGATCAGAGATGCCTTTTATTAATCTACATAAAGACACGCTATGTTCGCAATAGGGTTTGAATGAAGCTATTGGCTTTAGTCTATTTGAGTAAACACACATTCTTGTTGAGTATTTGCTTATTCTCAACAAAAAGGGTTCATTGCTCCATTTGGAAAACATCAGCAATGCAATAACAACAGAATAATTATTAAAACAGTCGTAACAAGTCACTAACAAATGCCCATTTTATTACATAAAGCCACAACATGTAGAATTTAATATTTGTTAACTTAAGTGACACATTTTCCTGGTATATATTTTACCTATGATAACATTGAGTTACAGAACAGTTTTTTTAATATCTGGTTTTGATTTATTGATATTTTCCACCCGTGTTCCCATTACAATTTTGTCATGGAAGATGAACTCATGATCAAGGATCAAGGAAACTCTTTGGGAAGACAGTTGGCGGAGTGCCTTAAGCATGAGCTCTGGTCACACATACACATTTTTCCCAACATAGCCACAGGAAAGCACTGGTAACCACTTTCAAAATAAAATTCCCACTTTTCTAAATGATCAAGTCACACAGTACCAATTTAATACATTTGTTCTATTTCTCATTTAGAAACACATAGCATAGCAACCAGTCCTTTGCCCATAGCAACGGCTGTTCTTTTCTATCTTAAAGTTAAAATGGGCATTTCATAACCTTTTGGAACAAATTTGCAACACTTAACCTAAACCAAATTTCTCTTTTTTGTAAATGTTTCTACAAACAAACTTTTATGCTGTCACAAAAGAATTGCAGGATGATATAATCCGATTCTACATGTATAGGTTTTAATAAAATGCAGCCAGACTGAGGTCCAGCATCAGTTCATTATTCACCATGACAGCATGATTAAGTCACTGACTGAGTGTTTGAGGGAAATCGTGAGGCAGACGGTGAAAATGTGTTGTGCACAACAGTAGCAGATGTGTCGGTGTGCAAGGCCGTCTGTTTTTACGTTACACAGAATCTGAGCATTGTGGAAATGGATGTATATGTTGGGAAATTAATGAGCCTCGGTGCAATTGCCTCTGAATGCGTCCTGCGAATTAACGTGTGTAGGTGTGGTTATCTGTGTGTGTGTGTGTGTGTGTGTGTGTGTGTGTGTGTGCAGATTGGCGTGCATGTGTGCTTAGGGTCCGTTTCCCACTGCCTGTGCCTGACAGGGTGTCCTTGCCGAGTCAACAAGACTAATCTGCGCTCTGGCCTTGCACTGGAGGGGGGGTGTTTACAAGAGTGGAGCGCACATCAGGGGTGGAGGACACACACATATGCACACACACACACACACACATCTTGAAATGTTCGGCCCCCCACCTTCTCATACACACACACACACACACATACATACATACACACTCATGGTACACACCTTATTGGTGGACAAAGCCTACAGTTCCCCAAGGAAGGCACCAATAAACATTACATCTTTCTTTGGGAAAGGACTGTAAACTCACACTCACACACATGCACACACACTCATATTCAGCTAGAGAGCAAATCAATATACATCAGAGTGTCAGCTACAATGTACACCTCTTTCTCTCTCTCTCAGACACACACACACACACACACTTAAAACATATGACATTGGCTGCCTGATTTCCCCCGACTGTAATATTTAGTAGGCAGACTATCTAATATAATTATTCATTTTTGCTGCGGTAGTATTCCTTCCTTTTAACATTATCAGTTTGACAGTGGTGTGAAGTAAATACATATACTCAGGTGCTGTTCTGGAGATTCCACTTTAATTGGAATATTTCCATTTTATTGAAACACTTTTACACTTCTATTCCACTACACTTCAGAGGGATATATTATTATTTTTTTTTTTACTCCGCTACTTATATTAGACAGATATAGTTACTAGTCACTTTTCTGATTATGATTTTAATTAAAATATTAAATTACATGTGATAAGCTTCTAAAATTCAATGCAATGCTAAAAATCAAACCCAATGCTCCCAACCTTTGTGGCTTGCGACCCATTATAAAAAAACATTTTCTAGTCTAAAGTTCTCATTGATTGAAATAGCTGTTTGAGGCCCAAAGAGGTAAAATGATCCATTATTTCAAAGATTACAGAAAAGTCCAAAATAAAAATAATCTGTGTAGCAGAACTTTTTTCTTCTTTTCAACCCCATTAATCATCTCACATTCCCCCAGTTTAGTTGTGTGACTCACAAGAGGGGGCTTGACCCTTAGGTTGGGAACCACTGGACTAAACTAACTAGCTTTATTTGAAATATTTAAAAGTTGTTCCATCTCGAACAGTGGCAACAGTAAGATCAATATTAATAGTAATATATCATAATGATAATTGATAATTTGATTTATAATTTTCAGCAAAACATATATTTTTACTTTTGATACTTTAGGTACATTTTGCTGATAATACTTCTGTACTTTTGACCCAGTAGGATTTTAAATACAGGGCTTTTACTTGTTATGAAGTTTTCCCACAGTGTTGTTCTGGTACTTTTTCTTATACGTAAAGGATCTCAGTGCCTCTTTCACCACTGCATTAGAAAGGTAAAACCCTGACAAGTACAATGTAGCTTAGCACCCATCATGCCTAAAAAAAGCATCCAAAGGACAGAGAATAGAAAAAAGACACAGGCATAATCTTGGACAAATAGAAGTGTAAAGAATAGATGAGGAGAATAGAAGTGGGCTGAGGACATACAGAGAAAGACAGACGAAAATAACAGACAGAGGTATGGACGTCCTGCATTGCCCTCACTTTGCTTCCTCACGCTTGGTGCTCGCCTCTGTTCTCTCCCGCTCCATCAATCATACTCAGAGCACCACCAAACTAAATAGAAGAGGATGTCGCGCAATCTCTCTTCCTTTCCTTAAAGGTTTTTTTTTCTTTACAGGCTAACACCTCTCTCTCAGTCCTTATGCTTCTCTCTGCTTATCAACCTTCAACTCCTTGCATGCTCTATTTCCTTCCCCCCCTCCCCTCTCTCTCTTTCCCTCATTCTTGTGACTGAAGAATCGCTCTGGTGCCAATTATATTAACAACTGCAAAGTTTGAAAGACTCCAGCCAAATACGGTCAAACTGCATCAATCTTCTCTCGTACAGTCCATTGATTGATGTCAGGAGCAGGTCACTACATGTCTAGACATAGAAAATGCGCTTTAAGCTGTCTTTGCTGTCAATATACCACGACGCGCACAAAATACCAGACCAGACATCCACTTTTATTCACACGGATTTGTCATTTGAATCTGCCGTACATTTGGCTGAGACCAACTTGTGACAAGAGTCGAATAGGATTTGCTTTGTTGCAGACAGCCTTATTAAAGGTGTTTGACAAAGAGAAGTGACCTGTTTACCCCTCAAGCCTGACAAGACACCCATGTTTCTGTGTATGTGCGTGCACGTACATGCATCAGTGCATATGATGAAACTCTAAGAAAGGAGCATAGAGGCCGCGCCAGCCAGGAAAGGGCACTGTGTACATAATGTGTCCTGAATACAGGAGGGTCTGGCCAGGCCACGCTGTCAGCCTGCGTCGTGGTACAGGGAATCGTCTAATGGGACAGATAATGGTGAGGCTGATCCGCACAGGCAGCATGTTTGTAGGGATGGAACAAAAGAAGGAAGGAAGGGCATGCAGTACCTCCTCGACTCTCACTGTCTGCTGGCTTCACCTGGATTGGTCTGTTCATCTGTGACAGAGAGAGAAAGATAGGACAAATAACAGAAAAAGAAGAAAACAAGAAACAAAGAAGCCAGTAAGCATCATGTAATATCACATGCTTTTGTCCCTCTCCCACCCCCCTAAAAAAATACTTTTTTTAGAATCACTCAGCCAAATTGCAAGTAAAGTGTATTGAAAATCTCCAAAGCTGTAGCACTTATAGCCATTGGGGGAATAGCTGGTTGGAAATATGGGTTGGAAATATTATTTGATCTGAGATGAAAGGAGAGAGAAGGGTTGGAACGGGGGATAAGCAGAGGGATGAAGGGAGCGATAGAGAGAGGGATGGAGGGAGGATGATTGAGAGGTAACTGTAGGTCAGCACAGCTACTGTGACTGTGTATCCTCTCTGTGGGTGCTTCTGGATGCTGGTGTGCTATCACGATATGGTATGTGTGGACTTCAGTGAAATGTGGTGGATGTACACACACACACACACACACACACACACACACACACACACACACACACATACACACACACACAAACACACACACACACACACACACACACACACACCACACACACAATCAACCCGTACACAGAGTATAAACGTATGAGTTCTCAAACTCCTAAGCCTCACAATGAAATGTTCTTGCACAATCTTCTCATAGCCTTATACACAAGCTTGAACACACATGTGCGCACACACATAGACACACACACACACACACACACACACACATACACACACTCTCTCTGTCCCCCAGTGAGACCTTTCCACAGTATGTCCGCCGAGGCCCTCTTTTCATTTCACTCCTGCCTGTCAAACCTTCCCTCTCCGCCTCGCCACCCTGCTAAACGCTCGCCGCCAATCAATTTTTAATAATGCCAATCGCCACGCTGCCAGGAGGAATGGGGGGAGGGGGGAGGAGAAGAGGAGACGAGCTGAGGATAGGAGAGGAGAAAGCTGAGGATGAAAGGGGAAGAGGGAAAGGTCAAGGTTCTGTGTGATGCAGCATCAGTGTTTTGCTAAATGTCATTAAAATCTTTTCTTTTGAGTTTGCTGATACAGTCATCATCTTAATGAATCTTGGGGCTTTCAGATGCCTCACTAAAGGCAAAACCTTTGTGCATGAGGACACAGTGTTACGCCGCAAACACAATTAATGCTGGGACCTTCACCCTTTTCTGGCGCTTTTCTGCTGCTAATATTAAATCACATCATTCTCCATAACACTTTAAAATGGAGTTACCCATTCCTTCCTCTCCCTTGTCTCCTCCCTCTCTTTGACAGCCAAGAGAACCCTACTAATGTTTTTAACGTGCTGCGATGCATTATTTATCAGACTGGCTGTTGATATGGAAAAAGGACGAGAGGGGATAAAGGAATTGGGGAATGGAAAAAAAGGGAGTTAGAAATGAGTTTAAAAAAGTAAAAGAGAGAAAGAAGGGTGTGAAAAAAAAAAGGTGCTGGATAGGAAAGAGATTTCAGACGAGGTGCAACTAAACAGGGTGAGAAAGAGAAGAAACTAATTGGAAACAGTAAAAGTAAAAAAAAAAAAACGGGTGTTTGAGAAGAGTGAAATGTGGTAATAAAAAAAGGAGGTGTGGGGAGGAAAGAGGAGAGATGGGGGGAGGAGTGAGGAAAAGAGGACATAGATCAGAGTATGGAACAAGGTCAGCCCAGTGCTCCCAAGGGGCCTATAAGCCTGCATACATATGAGCGCTTTTACCGTGACCCATACAAATGGTCTGGCCTCAATCTGACCTAATTGTGTTCCACCTCCACTGGTTTTATATTGCATATATTATATGCAAGCACTGCTGTTAACCTGCACAGTATATGGCACTGACCCTCTGAGGTTATGTTTAATTTTGCTGGTCTTTATTTCTCTCTGAACTGAAATTTCAGGGACCCAAAATTATTAGTTTTACTTTCTTTAAAAAAAAAAAAATGCAAGACTCTCTCCAGAGTTATGAATATTTTCCTTGGTCGCTTGCTTTGACTTTAAAAAAACTGCAACACAATATCTCCTAAAATCTCAGAATAATGTAATAGTACTATAGCAAGCCCTTTTAACATTTAATCAGTAGGGCTGACTAGTAGCAATTTAGTTTTCACTAGTAGAAATATTAATTTTGGAAATGTACATATGTTACTGAAGATATCTACAATTACATTTTTACTACTGGATACCTGATATTCAATTCTGATTTTCACAAGTTAAAATTGTATATTAGAAATCTGAAATGCAATTCTAGATATCTGAGATCACATTCTTACTAGTTACAATTCCAAGCCGACATATCAACAATTTAATTTTGACTAGTCAGAACTGAATTTTAGATATCTACAATTCCATTAGAGATATTTGTAATGTATGAAAAAAATGTTGATATCTACAATGAACATTGCCACTAGTGAGAATTGAATTGTTGATATCAGTAATTAACATGTTGACTAGTCAAAATTACATTATGGATATGCTGACTTTAAATTATTATTATTAAATTATAGCTATCTGCAATTGAGTTTGAATAGAAGTCCATGGTAAAAGTTGACAAGTTGTAATTCAGTTGCAGATCTTTTCAATTAACATTTCCACTAGTAAGAAATGAATTGTTGATATCTTTAATTAGTTATTTGTTACTTGTAAATTGTTACTTGTCAAAATGACATTATAGATATGCTGGCTTGGAATTCTAACTAGTCAAAGGCAATTGTTGATACCTACAATTGATATTACTGCTACTGATTGAATGGTAAAGGGGTTTGCCATAATAGTCGTTGTCCTCTGTATGTGACAGAACACTAAATCCATGGCACATATGACAGTTGTCTTTTTGATGTAACCATTATATATATCTAATGTACTAAGGAATGCTCAAGTTAGAGATAAATATGGCATCAGAAAAACACAAAAGACCCTCCCCTGCTCTCCCACCAAAAATTAAAATTACAATATCCTCCCCCCACCCCACCCCTAATAATTTTTGTACTGTCCCTTATTTTAACATTTAGTTTAGTTACAGGGTAAAACTTGAAGCAAATATTTAATTTAAACTGCTATTATTGATTTTGTTTTGATATACATTTTTCCCACCTATAATCCCATGAACTAACTTCACAGATAAATCACTCTTAATTTGTCTCTTAATTTGTGATCGCTAGTTGAGCAGAAATACGCAGAATGTCCTCTCATAAATTTTTAGATACAGTTCAAAATAATGTTAAGTGCTTAAACCATTATTTTCTTTGGTCGCTGTAAGCTGAGTGGAGTTTCATGGGCTTTCTATCAGTAGTTTCCATTATCCCAGGCCCATAAACTGCTTCAAGGTCAGCTTTATCATCCTGCTCATAATAAGGTGAGTTAGCACCAGCCCACTGGACAACCGATCCCAAAACAGTTGTTAAAACCAGACGCTGACTAGCACGGATAGCTCCCCTCGGATGTCTGTGGTGGTGTTAGCCAAAGCCAGATGGCATCATTGAGCAGCAGAAGCAATACAATACACAGACAGCAAGTTCTCCATAGCCTGATGCCAGTATGAGAAAAAAACCCCATCTACATACACACAAAGGCACTGAGACACAGACACACGTGCGTATAGAAACACATGTACACTCACAGAGAGGCACAAGTGGGTAGCCTTACATGACTAGACATGCACACCTATACACAAACATGCAAAACCACACGTAGGCCTATGTATCCAAGAATGCATGGAAACATACAGCAGGATACAAATAAGCACACGTACACAATAGATATGTAAATGTGTCCTTGTGAGTCAACATGTGCTTTAAATTGGCTCATCTCTCAACATGCACACCTAATACCTCGCATGCAGCATGCTTCTTCTCTTCAGCCTTTTAAACATGGCTGCCTATTTATCCACGCATATGCCTTTAAAAATACCAGCGGCGAGTCAGTGCACACACACACACACACACATACTCACACACAGGCTAAGCTCCATTGTTGCTGAAAGTCCACCTCAGCAGCCTTATGTTACAGTGGCCTTGGTGTACCACATGATCGACAGCTCAAAAAGAACTGCGGCTACACAAATAAATGGTCGCACACACACACATACACCCACACGCACACACACATTCTTGCTACACTCCTGTTGATTATGTAACTCAATGACAGCGCTCTGCCTCAGTGCTGCCATAGATTCCCTGCTAACTAGGAGCTAAGGGAATACATGGTCTGCATGCAGTCTATGCTGTACCAAACTGGTGAGTCATTCTTCTGAATCAGTCTAGTACGGCCTGAATGTCCAGCGAGGCCCACAAGATTAGCTCAAGACAGCGTGGGACTATAGTTTGCTTTATTGGATTCTACCTTAAAATGGGATGAAATTGAAGTCCTTGATCTGAGTTTTGCTGCTTACTGTATTGATTTCACTGCGTGCAAACCACAGAAATTAAGTTACAAAAACACTGTTACGATGACAACTCTATGGGATTTCTATCCACTGAATTTCTGTACAGTACCTTGTTGTGTCAAATGCGCTTCAAATCTAGTTTATTACAAGTTGCTCAAGTGCCTGCATCCCAAGCCCACACACAAACTAATACATGCACACACAGCAACAGCAATGCACAACGCTCACAAGGACACGAGAGCACACAGTCACTCACACTCCCATCATTGTCTGTGAAAAGGAATATTGAAAGTGTGCTTTACGAAACTCAGGAGAGGAGGTAGGATTTTCTCATTTTCACCCTCGTCTAGCAGATGTGTTTTTGAGAGAGAGAGAGAGAGAGAGTGGAGCAGTGCAGGCCAGGTCATTTCATTATCACAGTGAGAAAGCACTCCATGAAACTCTCCCAGGGAAGCAAGGAAGGCTGCCTTCATAATACTGCTCTTCTAGTATTGTCAAAACCTGCTCTATTTTACATTCTGCAGCTGAAGGATCTTTTTTCTTTTACGTTCTAATCGCTTTCATTCTGCCTTCGTCCCATTTGAATGTTGAGGTGTTTGGGTTTCTTTGTGCTTTCTGTTCATACATATATTTAGTGATTCATATGTATATGAAAGCAAGTATCTGAAAGGGAGCAGTTCCAGATGTTGAGATTCTCTGCAGGAGCAATACCACAGAGTCTAAGTGTAACCAAATGCCTGTATTCATACTGTCAAATGAACCACTGGCACTCGACCTGGACCTGCTTTCCAAAGTATCTCAGCATGCGCAACACTCATCTTGGGATGGAAACATGCCAATAGAAACATTAGCTGAACAAATATGGTTATAATCCTGAGATGCTTTTGGGAAACTGAGCCCTTTTACATAGGGGAAAAAAAAGAAAAACCTCAGTGGCAAGATGAGCTGAAAAACTAGAAACATTTAACAGGTATGTAATAGATTTCACCAGTGGTCACAAAGTGGACAACCTATTTTAAAAGTATTGATTTTACATTAACTCACAGAAGCATTACACTCCCACGGAATACCCCCTGCATTTCCATCAAAGCTCCTACAGTACATGTAAAGTTTTTTGTTTTATTGACTTTTACAACCTCTTGAGTCACATACGGTTTTTACATCTGTAGCAAAAGGGCAGCTCACACCCTTACCACCACAGACTGCAGAGAGAAGTGCTGTAATGTGACTAATGGAACTGGAATCAGCTTGTGTGAGGAGGAAAGATATTATTCCCATGGCACAAGATGTGTTCATCACGTGCGGAATTCAGGTCAGTCAGTCAAATAGCATTGCCTCACCTCATACTCAGCGATCGTCTTTGCAAGTGCACAGGCTAATCTTGGTAACAGTATTTCCAGCCAACAAGTCACTCAGCAGACAGAGCTGGAGAAGCAGTTGTTGTATACAATATTAAGGTTGGGAATTTACCCAATGCTAACGACATGCTAGCTCATGTCCTATTCAGTCGTGCTGAATAGGACATGAGGTGCAGGTAAAAATATATTTCTGTAACTACAGTTCTTAATATATGCGTGACAAAAAAAAGTATTTTCACTCTTGAATATTTTAGTGACAACTAAATTAAACTGGTGAAGCAAGAGTTTTGTTTACTAAGTTTAAAAGTATTTTATCTTATGCTGTCGACATGGTGCAACTGCCTCTAAAGTGATAATGAGTCACAAAAGCCTGTAATTACTGGCAAATACTTCAACTAAAGTTACAACCAGATTAAGTCGTTTCAGCTTGGAGATGTAGAATGTCATAATGTTAATGAAACACTTAAGCTAACAGAAAAACTACATATATATTTACTGGACAGTACAGTGGGTAGAAAGTAACAAAATTCCATTTTAAAAAACTGCAATTTAATTTTGCATGCCTAAGTAAAATATTACATACTTTGTAAAGTGTTGTCTACAAAATTTTCTTGAGCCTACATCACGTTTGTTATTTCAATAATGACTCCTATCCTCTTCTGCCTATTTCCTGCCTCTCTAAGAGTGACCTCTCCATGCTGTTGATTGCTTTTTTGATCATTTGACAGACATCACTTGTGTCACCGTATGCAAACAAACAACTGCTATGGTCCCTAAAATACGGCACAAGGGAGAGGTTTGCCTCGAAGGCTTTAGGAAGTCAGGTCAAGTAGAGGAAAGAGCAACAAAGTCTGTATAGCAAGGATGATGAGATGGATGAGTGGGTCACACACCAGACTTTCACCCAGCAGACTGCTGTTTGCATCCGATGTGAAAGTGGAACATTTATTATTTAAACCCAAACTGTGATCTTTTTGCAAACCTAACCAAGTAATTTTGGTGCCTAAACCTAACCTACGACTGTTTTGCTACATTAACATTAACCACAGTTTGGTTTGGTTTAGGAAAAGAATATGGTTTGGGTTAAAATAATAAGTCAATGTTGAACTACTTTTGGTGCCTGAACCTAACTAAACTGCAACCGTTTCACAATGTTAACCACATGTTAGAAAGGATTTCTGGCAGAAAGAGCCAAACTTCTCCAATGTGCTAAAATACCCAGAATGCATTGTGGTGTCAGGTTAGTCTATAGCAGTGTTGATAAGGGCTTTAAAGCTGATGAATGGTTCAATCCCACTTGGATTCCCATCAGGTTTAATCTCCACTAATGTCTACATATTAGTGGAGTATTCTTCCTCTTTCCTTACCCTGTAGTTCTTCATCCTGACACACGGCCAAACACCAAACCTCTCTTTTGATGTTAAAGTGAAACATATTGCAGAGAGATCAATGTCTGTGTGTGAGGGTAAAGAAGACTATAAAGCAAAACACCCCCAATCTCTTTCCTTTTGTTGCATTCTCTTCTCATTCATCCCTTCTCATCCTTAAAGACAAACAGAGATGGGCAATCTGTTTCACATCAGATCAAGGATGAAAAGAGTATTTTCTGACAATGGGGACGACCTGACATGCTGCAGTCAGGGTGAGTGGACGGGAGCAAAATAAAAATATAAAAAAAAAAGCCTCCAGATGAATTATAAATTGGCCCATTCTGTGCTTTCTTTGGCTGTTACACCGCAGCATTGAGGTGGCTAGTAGAACAACAACGTGGCTGCAGTGTGCATTATGGTAAATGAGACACTGGCCCTCATTTATCAACATTTCCTTATGTTTAAAATGTTGCAAGATGACGAAGCACTGCACCAAAACTTACTCTGAAATAACATGCATACAAAATATTTTTAAGGAATTGTCACGCTCTAATGTTAATGCTGAAATGAGTTTTATGGTAGATGTTTGAAGACACATAATAGCGACTGATCTATTTGAACGTCAGAAGTTGCATTATAAATGACCTCACACCCCACGAATATCATCTTAATTCAATAAGAAACGCTTTCCCTGCCCTAACCCTGAAATGCCTCTCAGAGCAACTGTGTGAATGAAAAACACAGCCACTATCTTTCCTGGGCCTGTTTCTATATGCTGCTGCTCGCTTCGTGGTGCTGCTGTCCCAGTAGTGTCTACTGAGATCACTACATCTCCACAAAGGCACATGAAAGGGAAACACACAGAGATCACAAAAGGAGGCAAGCCTCTCTGTCCAACCCTCTGATCATCACTGATTCCTTCATCAAAATGGCTTTTTATGCGCCGCTCAAGTATACACAGAACATGAAAAGAGAGAATTATAGACAGGCGTACGCACAGGACACACACATATCTAAATCAGATTCATCCAAGAGCGAGGAAGCTCATTCTTGACCTTGAGAATGGATATGTGTCACAAAATAGTCTCTTATTTTCTTTTGCCTCCTGATTACATGTCTTTTGCACACTAACTGGCTCTGAAAACAACTTTCTCCAACTTTCTGAAGACCTGTTGTCAAAGGAATTGTTACAAAACATGGATATATTAAAAGCTGCAAGTTATCACACACCCCCACTCCTCCTCCACTCCTTTTCTCTTTTGCCTGCAGTTGGTTGAGAACGGCGATGCGTTTCTCACATCCATTGTTTGATCCATTTCACACCAGCCCACCTCTTCTTTATCTCCTCCTGTTTTCTCCTTCTTTCACTGGCAAGCAGCCTGAATGCTCGCAGTAGTGGGACAGCTCATCGAGCAGTTTTGAATGAGAGGTTAAAATGCAAATGTTGTGCTCTTTCTGTTTTCCTTTCTATTCTTGTTCTGCATCTTATTATCTATTTATTTTGCTCTTCTACCTCTTCTTCTCCTGTACAAATTAGTTGTGAATACAGTAAATTATCTTTTCAGTGCTCTACCTGGATAAGAATCAATGTGGAACGGGGTTTATGCTTCCTGCGAACACATTAATAGGAATCGACGATTGAGAATTCTGTTGTCACACCGTAACTGGATAGAAGAAGCACATTGTCTGCAACCCCAAATGATTTTACCCTGTCAAAACTTGTTTTAGCGTCACACTTGCCTGTGACATGCACTTGCGCATGCATTACACCCTCACACACACACACACTAAAGGCTCATGTGCAAATGAGACACGTGCACACACACACACACACACAAACACACACACACACACACGTGTACATAAACACATGTACATAAAACATGTTCATTTTTTTGTCACATCTGACTGAAAATCTTTTGTAAGCCCTGAAGTCACAGATTGATTATCACACCACAGCTTGATGTATTACAAAAAGAGGAATTGCTAATAGAGGACAGTGCTGGGGTGAGAAACAAGTAGGCTGCAGAGCACACACACACACACACACACACACACACACTACCCCTTGCAATAGTTACATAATTAGACAGCACCTTGGCAATCAACAACTCTGATGTTGCCATGGGGACTATAGCTTTGATTATAAAAAGAAAGGATCTATATGTGGAGGCGGTTGAGGGCGGAGGTGCGGAGCGAAGCAGCGAGAGAAAAAGGAGAAAGCACAGAGAACGAAAAAGTGTGAGAAAATTGGTGCGAGAGAAGTGAAGGTGTCGCTGAGGGGCTGAGCAGCTCCCTGTTTATGTGCGAGGGTGCGTCTGTGTGCATAGTGCACCTGCATGTGTGAGATTAGGGGTGTTCAAACCTTCTCTGTGTGCACCGAGTGTGTGTATTGGTGCTGCTGTGTATGTAAGCTTTCTTGGATGAGAAAAAAAAATGACAAGGACAAAATGTGATAGAGTTGGTTAGTAAGTGAGAGGAAGAGAAAGAAAAAAGAAAACGCTAACTAGAGAAAGGGACCATTTTCAGCCTCTCTCTCCCTCCCCCTCTAAGCTGACTGCATTGCCTGGGCTTTGCAGCATAGTGAAGATTAGGCCAGACGAGAAAGCCATAAATTCTACTTTTCTCTTTCCAGAGGTGAACATAAATCATTGCTGGTAGTGGCGTGCCATCACTGGGTTTTTGCTTTTCACTTATCTAATGTATAACCCCCCTCCACCTCCAAAAAAAAAAAAAAAAAACAAGTTCAAAAGCTGTCATATTCTGAACCGGGAAGACTGCTTTCACTTCCATCCCCCCACAACTTTTGTCCTCTTCTCCGGCCATCACTGAGGTACAGAGACGACTAGTGGGTTTTAAATAATTGGTAGTATTCATGAGCTGCATATCGCTGGACTGTGTGTGTGTGTGTGTGTGTGTGCATGAGAAGAAGAGAGTGAGAGCTGACTTGAAAGCCCTACGCATATGAAAGATACCTTACAGCATATGCAAATGTAAATATAGACACAAATAGCAGCATGGGCAAACACACCATGAATTCACTCGGCAAGGAAAAGCAGCAGTTCTTATGTTCAAATGCTTATTAAAATGCGCACATGCACGCCCACACGCACGTTCTTGCACACGCGCGCACACACACACACACACACACACACATAAACACATTGTTTTCGGTCTCACGAGGTTAGGGGCTGAGAAGATGGTGTTGTAATGAGCTGTCACTCACAATAGCATGCCCTTGTATTGGAAAAAGGCAGGCAGAGACACAGTTATGAAGAACAATAAATTAAAATGTATATACAACAAAACAAAAGATTAAAAGAGAGTCAGGGAGGAGCTACAGAAGCAACAATGTCCACACTTAGTTGGCCAAACTCACAATTTTCTCTCAGATTTGGCCCTCCATCTACACTAAATGCATGTTCACACCCAAACAGTACTGTTCAGTAATGGCATCTCAAACCGCCTGCCTTATGTTTTAATGTGGACGAGGAAAGTAATGAAAGAGTAAAGGTAAGAAAATACCCTTTTGTCCTATTTTATCAGATAACAATCATAAAATTGTCTTTTCTGCAGGCTCTGCTGTGGCAGCGAGACCTGTAAATGTCTTCTACAGGGGGGAGTCCAATGATACTACAAAGTACCACATCGTGAGTTTGGATGTGTTAAAACAACAGGCATCCAGCGGAGACCTCAAGAAGTTCCTGCTGCTGATCCTGAGAAAAAGTCCAGCACATAACAAATGGCAAAACCCCAGCTTAACGTTTTTACACTTTGGTTATGACGTGTTAATTAGTCAGCATTAGCTGGACGCCAGATTTCATTACCTTCTGACAGACAGGCTAGCTTTTCCCCTGTTTCCAGTATTAATGCTGAGTTAAGCTAACCTGCTGTTGGTAGCTATATATTTATTGGACAGATGGCATTAAACCTTTCATTAAACTCTCAGCAACAGAGCATTGTTGGTGCATGGTTTTGTTGATTCAGCCTGGACATAATTTGCCTAAAAAACGTTCTTTAAAAGTGTAGTCAGTCTGCAGGGAAAAAGACGAGAGGAAAGTAGCAGGAGGTGGTCAGTCAGTGGTGGAAAGTAACTATATTTAGTCAAGTACTGTACTGTACAATTTTTAGGTACTTTCCTTGAGTATGTCTATGTTATGCTACTTTATACGTCCACTTCAATTCAGAGTCAAATACGTTTTTTAATCCAATGCATTTATTTGCTATAGCTGTAGTTACTTTGCAGATTTAAATTATTATTACAAAATATAAATCAACTAATAAATTATCATAGATTAAGCTACCCAGGAGTATATAAAGTAATTAAAATGAGCCCCACCTTTAACAGCTGCTACAGTAAAGTGATGCACACATTAAAGCATCAATAATTATAATTCTGTGATATAATATATGCAGTATGATTCTGAAATGGGCCATTCTGCATAATGAGTTTTACTATTGGTACTTTGGTATTTGGTATTTTTTAATACCAATACTTTTGTACTTTTACGTTAGTAAAAGTTTGAATGCAGGAGTTTTAATGATCTGAAAATCTGAATACTTCTTCCACCACTGGATGTCATGCATGTCTGTACTGTCCAACGGAAATCCTGTAAGGGCTTGTATGCAACTCCTAACCCCTGCAAACGCTGCTCTGCCCTCAAATAACAGGAGGGTGTGAGAAGATCCAGAATTATCAGCTCTTCTCTCCTCCACACACACTCACACACACACACTCACACACACACACACACACACACACACACACACACACACACACCTTATCTTGCCTGAATATTTCCATCAAATAATCACTAATTCCACACTCCCTGGCTGATTAAATATAGAAAAGGCAGGAAGAGAGGAAGAAGAGAGAAAGAGATGAGTGTCAGGAACAGAGGAACAGAGCAGACCGAGGGGGAAGAGAGGGAGTAAGAGTGGAGGAGGAGGAGTAAGAAGGAAGTGATACAGTCAAATCTGCCTGTTAGGCACCGCCAAAGAAACAACAGGGAGTTTTTCAGTAAGACAGCTCTATTGGCTCCCAGCTACAGCCCAGGTGGGCGATGTGAATGTTCTCTCACTCCCACGCACTTAAGAGTCAAAAATATGCACATGCACGTGATTGAGTGCAGTATACACATATGCACATGTGAGCGCTGATGTTTGCATGTACCGTACCAGCCTGCTTACATATAAAGGATGCGTGCACACTATGTCAACAACAAAACACAAGAAGAATCTCTTGTCTTTGTCAAGCGGCAAGGATGCAACGGTCAAATTATCAGTCTATCTCTCATCTTTATCCCTTTATACTCTCATTCTTTCCTGTATTCACACTGATGGCTTCAGCTATTCAGTGGCCTGTAATAATGGCAAAAATGTGCTTCCTCTGCAACTCCACATACAAGAAAAAGCCAAAAGAAGACAGAAAAGTAAGAAGAGTTGAATTGGTGACCATGAAAGTGGATGTAGCTCTAAAAAATAAATTGAACTTTAGTTACAATATGAAATGTTTATTCTCTATATTTTCTTTTCTAACTTCTTTTACAGTTTCTTTCTCTCTCTTTGTCTTTCTTTCTTCATTTACATCTGTTTCCTTTCCCAGCCCCCCCAGTGTCTATCCTCCTGCAAAACTGAAGGGTTTAGCTAAGGATAAGAAGACGAGAGTTGAGAAACTAAGTGTGAGAGAGAGTTTTAAGTAGCAGCAACAGAGCAGCACCGGGTTCATTCCTGGGGGGAGTGAGAAGGAGGAGAGGAGAGGGGAATATGATTTCATTATTAATGGAGAAAAAGTTCCTCCAAATTGAACGTGTAAAGTACCTCCAGCCGCCTTTCCTTTCGAAGAAGAGGAGGGAAGGAAGGATATGGCAGGATAACATTGTCAGTTTTTTTGTTGCCATAGTCTTATTTTGGTAGTGTTTATTATCTTACTTTCACTCCCAATAGAATGACATCTAATATGCATGTTGTGTTTCCTTGTGGTTTTACATTTGTGATAAAAAGCATTGACATGTTAATCTGTGACGTTAAAATATGGCTTGGCAGTAGCATAAGTACTGAAAGATAATTCAGTAAATTGACACAGTAATATCTCTCTAAAGTTGTCTAACATTAGCTAGCATTAGCCACCATAAGCTACTGGTCATACCAGAACAAGGCTGTATTAGCAAGGGATTGTTTGATTGCTTAGGAATTCAACTTTTCATTTGTAAGAGGAATATTTCACTCACTTTAAAATGTCCATATGCCACACGGTTTCTCATCACTGAGTTGATTTAAGTATTCCCACTGCATGGCATCACAGTTTTTTTTGTTTTTAAGCAGAGGAGCTTCTGCTAACATGCCATGCTCCCTTGGTATTAATTTCAGTCCTATGCTTTGATGTACTTTGAAGGAATGGTGCCAAAACACAGTAGTTCTTCCACATTTATCTCATCTTGTGAAACAGAACCCCTTTACATCTGGCACTAAATTACTCAAATGAACTTGGATTTTGTTCAGACTGAGCCTAAACACATAAAAGTGCCCATGTAAATGCACCCAAGATACTCTGTAGTAGGTTGTCCAACCACTTCAGGGATGCATTTTGCTATAATGATGCACACTGTAAATTCAATATAGCTTTAAACTCAAATACAGCTATATACTATACACAGAAATGTAACGGAAAATTAGATGCTTGGAATTGTTTTGTATATTATTTTGTATTTGTGCTTCCCTTTGTGTTTTAAAAGATAAGGGAGCAGACAGATTCAGCGTGGATCACTGAGATGCATTTGAATGAAATGCAGAATATTCTCTCTATATGTAGGAGCCACACAGTAGACCCCATTGGATGCTTTGGTTGTGGGTGAAATCAAGAGTTACATCTACAGGCTGTTAGGGGACCACTTCCAATTGTCAGACCTCCTCCTTTGACATCCAACCACTCTAAAAAAAAAACTTCCCTCGGGATATCCCATATGTCAGGGGTAATGTTTTACGTTGTATGAGCTAAAGTTAAAGCGCTTCTGCAACTCTGCAGTGGAGCGGCCTTTATTTTCATTACCTGTCAGGATAGGTATTATGTCATTCTTATGACAGCGCTGGCCAATATGTCAGCCTCTTTAGGCTGAGTGCATCCATCTGTGTTACTATATATCTGACTGTAATATCTTGCTGGCTGTTGGCCAACAAAATCTTGGTCTGCCAGGATTGATACTGTATCTCACCGTATCTCTCCAGCTCTCTCCTCTACCCTGACCGCCCCCACGGACCTAAAAATATTGGACATAGTGATAGGAAACCAGATGCTCCAGCCAACTTTTCACATCCTTTAAAATCCATGAAGAGAACTGACCATTTGTACGCTTCCAAGAATTTCTGTGAGGACCAGAATCCAAATCTATAACTAAATGCACAAGTCTGTACTTCCAGTGGTTGCCAAGACATTTAGCAAGAAGAAATCTATAGATATCCAAGTGAACACTCTTATGGAGGAGTGCCTGGGAATGCTGAGGCAGAATGACTGATTTCAGGCAATAGTTTCTCCCCTGCAGAGTTAAGAGGATCCACTGGCTCTTGGGAGCAGCCTGTCACAACTAAAGAAACTCCTGCTGGAGCCACTCTGTTGAGGTTTTCAGCTGGTTCCCAGGGGGTCCCCACCACCACTTACCCGTTGAAACAAAAATCAATGGCTTAATGATCCAAAACAGGAAATAGAATGAGAAAAAAGAAAGTTCCTAAAACAACAAAATGTCTTTTGGCAAGCGACTTTCTGTCCTGGGCCTTCATTTGTTTGTTTATGTGTGTGTGTGTGTGCTGAAAGAAATTTGCCGGGGTAGTAAGTGAGTATATGTGTGTGCGTACATGCACGCGCAGCTTTGACAGAGTGAGCTTACCCTAGCTTAGTGGCGCAAAACATATTGATTTATTGATTGCCTGTTTCACCCCCTCGCCATCTCTCTGCCTGTTATAGAGGCTCTGGGGACTGGAGACTGCAGCAGGGACTGAAAAAGGCACGTGAGCTTGGGAGAGATGGAAGAGGAGAGAGAGTCAGAGAAGGAGAGAAAGAGACAGAAAGCGAGGGAGGGGTGTCCCATCTGAGAGTTGATCCAGCAGCCTTTTAACCAAGGCCCCTACATCATTCAGATTTATGAAGTAAGGTCATGACCAAATCAAAACCTTGACCTATCTGTGAGGATGCCGATTTATAAGCACCTTGTAGTGGGGAGTGGTGGGGACTTGGCAGGAGTAGTATTCTTCTCCTTGTCCCTGGCTTCCCTGTGGAGAGAGCTGGATCAGGGTTAGAGGAGAGGCAGTCTGTAATTTGTGATTAGCAGACAAGTTGTGCTTTATGATATACTACCCCCGGCTGGTGCAACTCCCAGATCACAAGTCCTACACCATATACAGTAAAGCTTACTTTCTCACTAAAGCAGAGTAGGCTGAAGGAGGTCAAGTTCCAACCATCAAGATCTGCTAAGTCACATTGGCTATAGCTGTTAGCATGCTAGCAGAGCCCAGCTGAGTAGCCTCAAGCAGAAAGCTAAACATTGCCACAAAGTATCACTGACACATAATGACACTTAATGGGAGCTGATCTGCAAATGCTTATGATGGGAATAAGGCATCAAGTGCACTGTAGTAGCTAACAGAAGCATGTGTCACCATCGATTTGTACCCCCTCCAGTTGCCCATGACTCGTGGGGGATGCTTATGACAAGCATCCCCCATGTTAGTGCAATGTCCCTTCCTAAACCTTGTCTCTCCATAAATTATGGGCAGGATGAAATATGAGTCCCCATTCGACAGCCCTTCATTTCCCGCTCCCAGGGAGACCCAGCACAAAGAAGCATTTTCTGCTTTTTTTCATCCCTCTCAGAAAAAGAACAAGGGATGCTAAGAAATGAACCAAAGTGATGTTAAGAAACAATGAATAAAAAAGTCGAAATCCTCTAGCAAAGGAAGTGCAAAGTCACAGAGAGAGAAAGGAGGACTACAGTAGATCTTTCCATTTCCCCCTCACCAGTTGCCTCCTGGTTGTCATGACGACTTCTTTTCCCGTGGCTGGTGCTGGTCTGCTCCCCCTGGAGGTGGCTGGGAAATCAGGTAGGGGAGGGCCACAGGGACCGAGGCCGTTCTATTCTTAAATACACAGCATCAGGCAATGCAATTACAAACCCGAGGAGGGCCAGAGTCTAATCTAATGAAGTAGAGGTGGTTCACGTGGAGAAAGCCTGCCACTCGCATAAGATGACACGGCCAGGCACAGAGCGCCGCGGCCCCCCGTGGCACTGACTGACCCCCCGCCATGTGAAGTGTCGGAAGAGACTCGACGTATGACTGTTATAGAGAGCCCAGCAAGTCATTTTACCTTTACTTCAAATGTCATGACTAGAACAGCTCCTTAGCGATCTGTTGACTGAATGGGACTAAACTTTACTTTCTGTCTCCAACATGTAATCACTTATTTATTAAAAATGTCTTTCTGTTGATAGAAACCTCTTTGAATTTTAAGACATTGTATTTAAATCACTAAAGTCTGGAAGGTTTTTGGCAAAATTTGAGACTCCAGAACAATACTGACTATCCATATCTTTATATATAAATATATATAAATCTTTGTTTTTTCTTTTCATCATAATGGTGTTTTGGTCAGATCTGTCTGGTTTCATGCTCTGTGAAAAGTGATTCCTGCATCATCGCGTTTGCCTGAGATGGTGAGTCGAACAAAATCTGTCTACTCAGAGGGGTTAAAGAGTCCGATTGAGTCTTGGACGTCAGCTCGTCAACCCTAGCCAACTCACTCAGATTACAAATGAGGGGATCTGATGATGTCTACTGCAGCCAAATTCCTCTAATTAAAATCACAATGGCTGAAACACTGCAACACTGGCTTGTCTTTGCTGAGGGACGCCCACAAGAAACCTGGAAAAGGAAAAGTTATACAAGTACTGATGTAATCCTATTAAATATAGTATATAATAATGTTTTAGGATGGTGGTATACATATATGCCACATATGTGACACTTTTACAGCGCTGCTTTGTGTTACTTTTACTCCATATTACCTTTTTGTTACAGCTCAAAAAACTGTCGATTACATTTTCCTTGCTTTAAGTAAGTGTGGAGGAGATTTATGTTCTTCCCATCCCTCGATAAAATCAAAGAGCTGGAAATACTCCCTCCATGAGAAAGACAACTTTGCTGCAATTTCTCATCCAAGCTAAAGTACTTCAGTGCACTTTCATGTCAACTGACAGAATGAAAATTAATTATGATGAAAATAAATCATTAGGAGGGGGTGAATTTATAAGTTATTTAGCTTCAGTTTAACATCCAGAATGGGTGATAATGGTTAGATTGAAAGTATAACATGTATAATTGAAACTGAAATAATCATTTTTTAACACTGATCATTGAATCTTCCTATGTGAATGCAATAATAACATTCCTGGATAATATGAAACAAACATAACAAAGAGAAGCTACTGATTGTATTGAACTATTGAAGTGCACAAGGGAATTCACTAAATTCACTTTCTCCTTTCTCTCTCTCACAAAGCCTATTTCAATACATTAATGCAGTGCTATCTGGTTTGCCCACACAGGATCTCAGCATTGATGTGAAACAATTATTTCTGGCTGGTTCAGACAGCTAAAGTTTACTATCAGTCAACTTTGTGTTGAGTTAGAAGGGTAAATGCCAATCAGAAATCACCATTCTGGACTGACTGTTGACTGATAAACAGACACACAGGGCCAGATTTACTAAGGCTTTCATACCTTGTTTCAAATGTATTCTGTGCCTGGAGACATGCATGTTATTTATCAAACAAGCTCACTGGCCTGGAAGAGCAGTTTGCTATTCAGCTGAAGCCCACCTTGCATATGATCAGTAAAATGCTCCTTTTTTCTTTATACATATACATTTAGGCCAGGATCACAGAAATAATGAGAAAATATATGATAAGTGTGGTTGTGGACATGTGGGCACATAAAGAGGGACATATCTTGGAGCCCACAGGGGCAGTGATGACTGTGCATATTGTAGCAGGCTATAACAGCAACAACCTAAGTGAACCGCACGTCATGACACTGCAGACCCATGCTTTTAGATGGTGACTCTGCTCTTGAAGAATAATACAGCCAGTTTTCTGACCTGTCCTGACTGAATTCTTGGTTAGGTTTTTTGGTTTCTCCAGCAGACTCTAACTGGTGACAACTGAGGTGCAGATTCAGCTTTAAAGGGGTCGTCTTTCTCAGGAGCATCATGAACTTCCAATGATGTTTCAAGGGTGTTTTTCCATTTGTCTCTTCAGATTTTTAGTTGGTGGAGATGCCTGTTAAAGCTAGCTTCTACTTCAGCTTTACCCTTCATGTATACAGAGTGAAGTCATCAGCATACAAACACATCACCGTCTCACAAATGCCTCTCACAAAACCTGGTCATGACTGAAGATGATGGATTTCCAAATGTTTGGCCTGAGAGGACAAGCTTGATGGCAGAGGTTGACTATAGTCCAGGATGCCACACTTTTTTAAATGTCTCTGGATATTCACAGCTATTTCACACATGGCTGGATTAAACTGTTAGGAGGCCCTGCTAGCGATGCTGGACCTGCTTTAGTCTTTGTACAGTGATGTTGCAAATTCCTATAACAATTATCAATTTATCAAATTAGGTGCAGCTAATTGACACACACCTGGGGCTTTTAGGGCCCGTAGATATCTGGGGCAGTAGCCTGTTTTGCCCTGCTGATAATTCAGCCTTGATGACACACACATACTATCCTAGTTAGAGTGTGTCCTGTTCTGAATTTAAAATGTGTATCAACTATCAGATTGTTGTTGCAGATGTACATCTGGAGGGTTTTGAATGGGTATTTAGGTGGATATACTTTGCAGATATACTTTTTTTCAGTATAAAACATATACTTTGTATTTGGCATAAATGAACACAGTCTCTGATCATTTTATGGCTACAAGCTAATAGGGAACATGCAGTGAGCTGATGATACAAGTATACTATTTGTTTTTATTAGAAGAGGGATCTGATCTGTATTTTAAAAATTTTAATATTCAAGCATTTTCTTGGAAATTCCCCTGGAAATGTCTAATTTCCAAGCATTTATTATTTCATTGCTAGTTTTAAATACAGGACAATGTGGGCTGAATTTGTGAGGATTCACATTTTATTAACTTTTTAAACTATTTGGAACTGAGAGAAAAAAATAATTTCCCTACATATGCATAAGATTTCTTGGAAAGGAATCCTCTGTTGCTCAAAACATTCCTTCACATCAAAGAGGTCAACTAAAGTGTAGCTCATAGGGGTAAACCATGTTGAAATAAAGTCTGTGTTGCCTCTGTAGAGGGTTGAGAACTGACAAAAGCTGAATGTTATTTTACTTGCCATTATTATGAGACTGATATGAACCAGGGGATTTTAATAAAGACTACAAAGACTGCATAGGGTGGAGCTAAGAGATAGAAAGGGGAACAGGAGGTAAGCACTCAGGGGAGAGAGCAAAAAGCAGAGAGAAAGGTGCACAGAGAGCTGGTGCTGACATGAGATGATACATGCATGGTAATAAATGAGAAATAAAGGGAGAAAGGGAAGCAGAGGAAAAAAGAGGAGCAGCGATCTTTCCCCAAGATAAAAGACAGGCACATTACAAGACTCAGCTGAGTTATGCTCGACTTACTTTGAACACATTTTGACATATATTTTAAATTTGACATTTCTGTTTCTGTCATGGTCCCTCAATGACAAATGAAAATAAATCAAAGGAGCATGCAAACCCATAACACCTGCCGAAGGAGAATTTTTAAGGTCTCGTACTTGAAGACGTGTTTAAACAACACATGTCTGAAACAGAATCCCCCAGCGTTTACTAATTTTACTAAAAAGGAAGGGAAAAAAGTAATCCTGTAATCCGAGCCAATCAGCACACAGGAGGCCAAACAGCCAAAGAGCTCCCAACGTGTGGGCCAGATGAACCTGCTCTCTTGGAA
Source organism: Nannoperca australis (assembly GCA_036023655.1). NCBI lineage: Eukaryota > Metazoa > Chordata > Actinopteri > Centrarchiformes > Percichthyidae > Nannoperca > Nannoperca australis. The sequence goes on along the minus strand of JAVQJD010037536.1, from coordinate 5,244 downwards.
CCTTGCCTGGACAAACAAGAGAGTAAGCTTGTAAGGTCTGTGCATCAACACACCTGACACCAGCCAGGACTCTGCTCTGTAACACATGTAGGCTTTGGCAAGGCACGTGAACATTTAGCATAATAGATTTCCTACTTTTCTGTACACCTTTCATTATAACAATTATTCTCAGTTCTCTTCTCTTCACTCAGGCAGTGATTTACTTGGTTTAAACAACACCTATGTGTCTACAAGTAGCTAGCATTGCTCACATACTTGCCTGCGTACTTTGTGAGTACCTGAAGGATTAAAAAGCCCATAATCAGGGGCTAAATGTTCAACAGAAGAAGTGAGTCCATGGGCGGGTCAAGGTGCCACAGCTGGTTCAAACATGTATGTAGTAACACGGGATAGAGTACGTGGGATTCCACAATGTTTTTTGAATGCTCACAAAGTAATCTTTGTTTAACTTAAAATCATGAAGGTTTCAATTTCTAATAGCAAGATCTAGCATCTAGTGAATGCCAATTTGTTTTAGAACATATTCTCTATTTGTTGCACAAAACCAAAGCTCCAAAGGAACATGTGACATGTAGGCTACCCATCACACACACAAACATGTCTAATCAGGCTACTAAAGACCCCAAAAGCCCCCAAAGTTTACATCCTCTGACTGAGAATATCCTGGTATTACATTTCTCCACACGCACAGCCCTAAAGGACATCTTTAGGTGTTCCTCCTACCTTCTCACCTGTTCTCCCCTGCTCCTTTGCTCCGTTCCTCTTGTCCTCTTTTACTCCCCTGTTGGCTCCCCCTCTCCCCCTACCTCTTCCCTGTGCTAATGAGCAGGGTAATTACGGTTGGCCCAGGCCAAAGGGAGGGGGGGGGGGGGTCGAGGAGGAGAAGACAAAATAGGAGGAGAGGAGGAGGAGACCCTGCCTAGTTTAGCCTGGTGCTCCAGATAGCATTAGTTCTCTCCTCTTCTCTCCCTCTCTCTCTGACACATAGCCCTACGCTTAATTAAACATGCCTCGGAGGGACGCAGAGAGAGAGAGAGACCCACGCAGAATGGAGAGAGAGAGAGGGTAGAAAGTGAGTTCATGTTGGCAAAGAGTTAGAGGAAGGGAGAGGGAAAAGTGAGGGTGATGCAAATGCAGAGAGAGAGGCAGATAAGAAGCTTGTGATGGAGTGTGAGAGAGGGGGAGGTGGGGAGGGTGAGGGGAAAGGTGGTGAGATATGGTGAGGAGGGTGGAATGGTGGGTGGTTAGTGAGCCAGAGAAAGAGGGAGAGAGGGATGGAGATAGAGGGAGGAGCTGGAGGGGGTCTGGAGCGAGGTAAGAGAGCTGATGATGAGGACATCTTCAGTGAAAAAACCGAGTGAGGTCTGATGGAGACAAAAAGGAATTAAAGACTGGGGAAGAGCGAGGGGAATGAGATTACTATAATATATGAAAATAATAGCAAAGAGGCTCCCATGAGACTGTGGAGTACCCGCTCCAGAGAATCCAAAGCAATGAAAATGGCGACTAGGAATAATATATCTGCATCCTCATTTCACAACAGCAAGTGAGAAGAAAACAAGACTACTATCTGGAGCGCTGCTAGCACCGCAGAGGCAATTTCACTCCACAATATGGAAGTGTTAAACCAAGCAAAAAACATATTGATGAGTTTAGTACTCTAAAACGCATCACAGTCGTATCACGGAGCGCTGCGTCAATTGAGGCCTGTAGTTCACACCGGATACGTCCAGCAACTCCTCCAAATTAAACATAAAATCATTTTCAGATCTGATGCCCCCAGACTTTTGGCAACCAAAATGTTTAGGCATCATCCTCTCGGGAGCATTAATATCCACAGAAGAAATTATAGAATTACTGCAATGGCTTTTCGAGACACCTTTGCCATTCCCTGAGGAGCTGTGCGAACACACAGGCCATCCATCTGACTACACATCACCATGCCAAGACCACAGCCATTTATTTAACAGTAAAAATATTAAAATATAGAGCCAAAACATACAGTACCACGTACATACGTAATAAAGAGAATGAGTGACAACATGCTGCGGACCCATGCCAATTAGTGGGCTTTGCTGTTGTGAATAATAAACTAGGCTAATAAGAGCACAATTATGAATGTGTAATCACATTAACGGGACATGGAGACTGGTTTCAACCTGGTAATGATGACATGCAATTAGAGCGCAACTGTTATCTCCAGGATCATATCAATAATTCATCACCGCACGCATTTTGTGTTTCCCAGAGATGACATCTAATGATTAATAACTAGATACATGTGTGTCTATCTGTTCCCCAATAGCTGACAGTTGATGCCACATAATTGGACTTAACTTATTTTCTGCAGTTTTGAGATGGACTGAAAGTGTTGGAAGAGAAATAAAAAAACCTACAGGCCAAATAGTCTCTGGATTTAATTAGGTGAACATCAGTTGTCAGGCAGTTGTTAATGCTTATTAAGACATACCTCTCCCTGTGACAGTTATAGAGTCAAAGAAAAGCAGGAATCAGAAAATGTTATCTTCAGAAACACATAAAAGTCACATAAGAATTATATAGCTCCTCATTTCAACAGACAACGGGGATCATTATACACTTCTCCTAAAAGTTGAAAATAGACCAAAATGTCTAAGTTCAGGCAATGCAGCAAAGCTGAGGAAAAGATGTATGAAATTGTCACACTCAGCTAGATCACCAGTTGTGATCGCACACAGCCGGAGACTCTGTCAGCTTCCATTTAAAGAGATTTATTTACCATCTTTTTGCTCCCAGGGCCATGTTATGTAAGTTTATCTTCTAAAAAACAACCACAGTTGATGAGTCAAGTTCTGTCATTTGAGGGGTAAAATTATTTTTTGCTAGGGCCCAAGGTATTAAAGAAAAGGGAAAACAACAATTGAAGAGCTGTACCTTTATTCCCACATTATAAAAAGACATTGTCGGTACAGCTTACACAGGGAACTGAAAACAACTTTCAGTTGTTTAATTAAAGAAATTAAAGTTTAATTAAAGAACAAGAGCATTGTCGTCAGGAGTCAACTGGCAGTCTCAACATCTGGGCTCTGTTGAAAGCGCTGCAGCTTGCATCCCGCCGCTACGAGCGTCGGCAGATTTTCTCAGTGGTTCGCCTCATTGGCGAAAGAGAGGCAGAGCAAATGAAAGAAAGTGGCACTCCCAGGTCCTCAGCATTGCACAGAAAAACAAAAGGAAAGGAAAGAGTGAAGACATTATGGCGAGCGAACAGCTTCAGACAGACTAACAGGGTCTGCGTTATTCACTGCCAGAGTGCATTGTACTTTAAAACTTTAATGAATCCAGCCCTTAAGTCATAATGTAATGAGATCAAGAGAAGAAAAATAACAACGAAATCCCCAAAAGAAGGGAGGGAGGGAGGGAGGGAGGGAAATGATGAGGGGGAGAACAAGAAAGAAAAGAAATGCTGTGTCATTGTTGTTGACTCAGCATTCCTTGAGTAAACACACCAGAATCATACTGTGCTCACGCTGTCTAGTATATGCACATATCCAGCTATAACTCACTGTTAAATTACTATTGATTCACCAGTGCGAGTGGCTGCACACAGCTCGCAACAAAAGGATTTGTATATCAAAGTCCTGCCAAAAATTCCAGAGACAATTTTGGATAGAAGAACAAAATCTCGGGAGCACAAAGCGTTATAATGCTCAGACTTCCATTTACCACATGTGACTGATTATCATTATAAGAATAAGATGAGGATATTCAATTAAAAAAAACTTTTGTTCCCCCATCATTAATTCTGTTCTCGTGTTTGCTTATGAAGCACATTTAAGCAGAGACATCCATGAAGAATATACATCTGTAAATGAGCTATGTTACCCATCCTACTTCAGTGTAGCTCATGGTGGAATGCTGTGTTGTTTTAAAGTGCACCTAACTAACAGACAGCATTTACAGCATTTTACAACAGCCAATTCTGGGCCGGGTAGCTGTTTCCTGGAGAAATCCCCCTGGTGTGCAGTTAGTGATGGCACAAATAAAAGAACAACTGTGTAGTTACCATGAGCAGTATGAGGCAGTAACCAAGGCTGAGGGGATGAAGAACAGAACACCATCTGCACAAGCCTACACTTAAAGTATAGACAAACATTACTTGCTCAGAGGGAGGCAAAAAGCAAGCTGCTTTTGAGTTTAAGGAAGAGTCAACATCAGCATTGCCTTTCCAAGATGATGAAAAAAACAAGATGGTGACTGAGTGATGCAGACATTTTCCTCTTGGACTGATTGAACTGTCATTTATTAGCTGCAGTCCACATTGACTTATATTATTATTTTGGATGAGTGCCTAGATTGAGATGCAGTTATTTAGATGTATTGCTAAGTGCTAATGTACAGTAGGTCGGTCCAGTGGCAAACGTACTAAGCAGCGGATGCCTTTAGTTGATGTGATGTTATTATTGGTTTAGTATCTGAGGCAAATGTTGCATGTCTGCAGCAAAAATACCATGAAATAGTTATCAGGTCATCGTGCTTAATGTAGTAATGCAGTGTATATTGCTGTGCCTTTGTGGACACGGTCGCTCTTAGACACCATCTTTGTGTATGTCTCACTAGTGTCAGCAGTTAATTTCATGTTAGCTTGTTTGAGATTAAGGGAGCTGCTGTAAATCCAGTCAGAGTACTGGTGACACAGTTTCAAAGGGATCACTAGAAAATGCAGTGCAAGAACAGAAAAGCAATGACTTCCCACCACCAAAGGTATCCAAAAAATAAATAAGAGGATAAACAGGGATCTCAGAGATTAGAATTTAAAAACATACAGAGGTGAACTAGCAGGCTAGGGCTGCAACTAACAACTATTTTGATAATCGATTAATCTGTCGATTATTTCTACGTTTAATCGATGAATCGGATAAAAACGTACAAAAAATGTTTTCCCGAGGTTTTATTCCAAAAATACTGTTCTTCCTAACAACTTAAATATAAGCTATACAACATGTTAAGATATGTTTAATTTGCCCCAAAACATAATTTTTAGGTTACTTGGAATGGACCTGAGCTGTTAGAAATAATAATAAATTATAAAAATGTAAATCAAAAACAAAGTGTTATACATAATAATAATAACCAACTAGAAAATTAAGAAAGAAATTTTAATGTGTGCCTGAGGCGGCCACTGGACCCTGGCGCCGTCGTCAAAGAGCAAGTCGCATTTGGTACCGCTCAGCCTTGCTACCATGACCACAAATGCCCTCCATACAT